>VZQC01013473.1:121234-291293 GCA_009823505.1 Rhizomys pruinosus
GGGCACAGGGGATGGCACAGGGATGGGCACAGGGGAGGGCACAGGGGTGGGCACAGGGGTGGGCACAGGGGAGGGCACAGGGGCGGGCACAGGGGTGGGCACAGGGGCGGGCACAGGGGATGAGCACAGGGACGGGCACAGGGGACGCCATCTAATGCTGTTGTTTTTAAATTTTTATTTATTTGTGTGCATGAACGTGCATGCGCATGTGTGTGTGTGTGTGTGTGTGTGTGTGTGTGTGTGTGTAGGTGTCTGAGGAGAGCAGAAGAAGAGGACAGATTCAGATCATCTAGAGCAGGAATTACAGGAACTTATGAGACACCAGGTGTGGGTGCTGGGAAGTGAACTAGGAGTCCTTTGCAAGGATAGAAAGTGATCTTAAGAGCTGGGCCTCCCCCTCCATGGTGTTGTTTGTTTTCTTGACAGGGTCTCCCAGGTCCTAGCCAGCCTAGAAGTCATTATGCGGACCAAGATGGCCTTGGCTGGAACTAAAGCTGTGTTCCACCACAGCATCCTGCCAGCATTTTGTATTTAATTTTGGTTTTTAATTTTTTTAACCCAACAAGAACAAAATTACTAATATTTGCTCAGTGTGAGTGTGGCACAGCTGCTCTGAAGATTTATTGAGGAAATATAGACAAGAAGAGTTTGCTAAGTTATAAAGTAGACATAATGTTAACTTAAAAGCAGCATAGTCGCAGGGTTGATTTGAATCTGAACCATTAGTTTCCTGAGGACAGGAACTTGGCTTATTGTGTTTATCACAGATCTCAGGAAGTATTTGTGGGTGAACAGGTGCTAGGTGGACTGTGTCCCACAGAAAGACACATTTTTGTCATAACTCCTGGCAGCTCAAAACGTGACTTTATTTGGAGATAATCTTTGTAAATGTAGTAAGGGTTAGAGAAGGCTATATTGGCTGATAGAAGGTCTCAATCCAGCAAGTGAGGTCGTACGAAGAAGAGGGATGCAGAGACAAGAAAGAGAAGGCCTTGTGAAGACAGACGCAGAGAGTGGACGAATGTGCTGTTGTAAGGGATGGTCCTCTGGCAGTCCACCATCTTCTTGAGCTCAGCTGCACCTTCTTGCCCAAGATCCTCACAGCTGGGTTTGTTGACTATTTACCACCCACTTGCATGGAATGAGGGGCAGCAAGAGTCAAGGGACCCTCACTGAGGGTCCGGCCACACCTCCCAAGCCATGGTTAACGATTTGGACATGGCCTGGGAGAGGGGCTAGAGCTCACTGGCTCAGGAACACGGGGGAAGCCATCATCCATGCTGGGTGAAGAATTTCTGGTGTGATCTTCGTGGGGATCACTGACACTTCTGTGAGTAAACCCTTACTCATGGCTCTCAGAGTGCCCTTTGGTAGAATTATACCTCGGGTTGTCATTGAGACCAAGGGAGGAGGTGGCGGGGTTGTCTGCACCCTGTCCTTACCAAGGCATTTTATCCCTGGGAACCCTCCTGGGAACCCAGAGGTTGTCAGCTTCTTTGGGAAGAAAGAAGAGGCTAGTGGAGAATCCTCCACTAGGGCTTGTCCGAAGAGTAGAGCCTAGCCATGACCTTGATTTCAGACTTTGAACCTCGGGACTGGGAGAGGACACTTTTCTGCTATTTTAAGCCAATCCAATCACTTGTGACTTTGTTACTGTAGCCCTAAGGAAATCCTTACTGCCAGTGTCCCAAACGGTGAAGCATGTTTGACTCAGTCTTTACATTGAGATTTTATTTTAGAGGCAGTACTATTCACCTTGACTTACAATGAATGAACAGAAGAGCCAAGTGAATAACAGAAGTTTCCCTATTGCCATAAGGGAAAACACTAACACCCACCAGTATGATTAGCACCTATCTTGTCTGAAGCAATATAATTTTAAGCTTATGTAAGTATTTAAATTGTCTCAGTTTTCTGTCAATCACTCTCATCTAAGCCACTTTAAACATCTGCGACTCAAATGAAAATAGACTTTTAATATTGTGTAATTCTGAAAAGACAAATGGTGGATCTTCCAGAGTCCTTCCTTGAGGTTTGCCCATCCTCTCAATAGATTCCTGTTTTTTCTCTGCAACTTTCTGGCTGCAATGTTGTTTACATGACTTAGGTACTTAACAGCTGCCTAAGTGTGCTTGTGTGCCCATGGACCCTGGTACATCCAAAATATGTAGTGAAGAGACAGTGATTTGAAGACTAGAGTGAACTGAGAGACAACTGTGAGGCAGGCAATACTGACAAGTGCATTAGCCATTAGCATCACTGAATCCTAAAGGTGGGTTTACATAAGGCAGCTGTAAGACCCACATGAATATGTTTGTTAGCTTCACTGAAATGCAAACTTTTCCTTTTGATCCATGATGAACACATGTGTGACTCCCTGGCCAGGCTGGTCAGGGACTATTGGCTTTTCAGGTCCATCTTTAAACAGGAGGAGCACAGGCTTTTCATTAAGAAATCTGCAATCCACAGCTCTCTCTTTGCAGAGGCATTCTAAATTATTATACAAATATAAAAAACTCTCTATAGTTTCATCATAGGACAGAATTTATAGAACCTTCTATCTGGGCATCCAATTAAGATTCAAGGACATTTCAAATATGCCAAACTTTGTCATGAATTATGCATTGTTTTAGATTTCTGTAATCTCTTTACTTTCTTTGAAATATGTGCTCTAATCTTGCCTTGATTCTTCTGGTTTTTGATAGAATATTTTTATTTGAATCATTTTTATGTTCTGATCCTGGTTTTTTTCCAGAAAGTAAACAAACTATGAAGATTTGCCAAAATTAGAACAATGCTTTTTAAACATTTCAGACTGCCTTAAGTCATACAAAGTTGTTTCTCTTGTTTTTCTTTATGCATGTAGCTGCTAGTGTTAAATAATCACATCTGTTTGTGTGTGTGTGTGTGTGTGTGTGTGTGTGTGTGAAGAATTGTTGACAGCCTACTCAAATATATAAATATATGTCATTTCATTTTATGGGACTGTTTGTTAGAAAAAAGAATAATACATTTAACAACAATATTCAAGTAGAAACAAGTAAGCTTCTCCATGGAAAATACAGCACATTACTGTCCCCTAACACATCAAATAATGGTTTTCCTGTTGATTTGGAATCACCCACTTTCCAGTGCATGGAACTCTTAAGGAGGTTGGACACTTGTGTAAGGTATTAAAATACAAAGGGAGACAAGGACAAGCCATAGTGTGTAGTAGAACTGAACGATGAATGCTGTTTGTCTCACTACAAAAGAACATTCACTCCAGGATACTTTCCACAATGCTATCATTCAAAGACATTCTTGCAATATCCATACTTGGACAAGGAATTATTGGAAAAAGATGTGTCTGTCTGGAAACCTATTCAAATGGCATCTCTAATATAATAAGTTTTACATTTTGTTCTATCTAATCAGTGCTGAATAGATGAATCCCTGGTCCACTTCATCAGTTTTGAAATTATATCAATAAATCAAAGAAATTAGGAACATTTTGACTAAACCATTATTCTGCCTCAAAAAGATAATATCCTCGATTAATTTTTAAAAAATCATTAGAATGCAGCAAACCGGCTTTTTACAAATTTTATACTAGGAACAGTAAAAAAAAATAGTTCATTTGACACAAGAGTAATGGTCAGAGATACATGTAGATGTATTTTGTAAGATTTAATTTTTTGCTCATAAGAACCTTTTCATTAACTTGCATGTCCATCCCTGGGTCACTCCTATTTCACCACATTTTTCTCTTTCCTGTTCTGCATCTGTTCCCTTCAAACTCTACTTAAAGGCAACAAGACAGTGAAACAAAAGTCAAAACTTGCCTCATCTGTTTCCTGATTGTCCAGCAGCTCCAGCAGAAATGCACTTTCTACAACAAGGAGAGAGAGAGAGAGAGAGAGAGAGAGAGAGAGAGAGAGAGAGAGTCCATGGCTCCCGGCCTTCCTGCTGGCCTTCGACATCTGGGCATCTCCATGACTGCCGGCCTTCCTGCTGGCCTTCGACATCTGGGCATCTCCATGGCTCCCGGCCTTCCAGCTGGCCTTGGACATCTGGGCATCTCCATGGCTCCCAGCCTTCCTGCTGGCCCTCGACATCCGAGTATCTCCATGGCTCCCTGCTGGCCTTCGACATCCGAGCATCTCCATGGCTCCTGACATCCGGGCATCTCCATGGCTCCTGGCCTCCATGCTGGCCCTCGACATCCTCTGCCCTTCCTGCCCCCACCTGTCCTCCCTTGGGGTGTTACTCTGAGACACATTGATCTTGCCTCTGCCTTATAGCTGAGGTCTTCCAGACGTAGACAGGTTTACATAATGAGGCCAAGTCACAAGACCAGTAGGGGCGACATTGTTCCAACATGCAAGCTCTTCCTCTTTCTATTTCAAAAATTCCTCCTGAAGAGTGTGATTCCATGTACATCTGTGTGCTGTATACTAAAAATAAGTGTGTTCAAACACCTGTTCTTAAACTTAACACTCAGAAGTGTTAAGAACTGGAGGTTTGGCACAGGAGGTTGGGGTAAGGCCTCAGGTTCCGTATTTCAGGTAGGCATCGAACATACCACTGTTACTGCCAGCAGCAAGACCCTATAGAATCCGGGGAAATTAGATGCTTGTAAATCCAGTATCTCATTTCATCTACTAATTTTCTTGTAAACAGTGGGATATTTTATGTATTTGCTCTTTTTATTTATGTTTGTGTGTATGTGTTTTGCCTGCATGTACGTGTGTGCCCCACATGTGTGCAGTGCCCATGGAGGCCAGAAGAGGGCACCAGATACCCCTGGAACCAGAGTTACAGACAGTTATGAGCTACCATGTGCTGGTAACTGCACTTAGGTCCTCTGGAAGAGCAGCAAGTGCTGTCAGCCCACAGGCCATCTCTCTAGCCCCATTCTGTGATTCTTGTTAATGTATTTTAAATGATGATCATAATATCTATTTGAATATTGTTGTTTTGGATTTACTGCTATAGAGAAATAAATGAAACTGAAATAAGAATCAGTATTCAGAGTTATTGTCTAATCTGTCAGTTCCTTGTGGTGGGATTTCTGGAGTCATCACCAAAGTACACAAGTGAAAAATGGTCTTGAGATATTTTATCAAAGGAAGCAGGGGAAGGGGCATGCAGAAAATTTTATTATTTAATGTTTGAGAAGTTCATACATGAGTATAATGTATTTTGATCAAATCTATGCCCACCCCCTCCTTCAACTCTGTCTACACCCCCATGTCTATACCCCCACTTCTTTTCTTTCCAACTACATGTGCTCTTTTTTAAATCTACTGAGGTCACTTAGTGCTCCGTGCATATGACTCTGAATAAAAGCTGTCTCTAAGCCTCTTTCAGCATTTCTTTCCCGGAAAAGCAGATTTTAGAGAACATGAGCAGTTTTGAAGGATGCTAAACCACCTAGGGCAGCAGAAAGCATGGACAGGACTTTATTTCCTTGAGCTCAGGTGGAAGGGGGGTGGGGAGTAAGAAGAGGGGCTTCAAGAAGGTGACAAACCTAAGTTGGAGCCTGTGCCAGTTGCTTATCTTCCCTGACCACCTCCTGTGTCATCTCGAGGACACAGAATAGCAGGTGGAAAAGGCCTGGCAAAGTTCAGAATTGCAATGTGCCTGCCCTTTGCTGTAGCCAACCAGAGCTTTAACTACATCAAGGATGGGGGCTGGAGCAATGAACTCACTGTGAGAGCAGGTACTCTCAACTGAAACCCAGGTCACCCACCACCACATTACAGTTTCACATATATTACGATTCTGGGATCATATATATTTCACCAATTAATGAAGTTGAAACTGGGTCCAACACTATGATCATTAAGTCAAGTCTTGTTGGTCAGAAACCACTGCTTGGCATCCTTGTGCAAAATAAATTTGCACATGTTTATAATGCAGAGAGAAGCCAAGGGCCTCAAATAATGAGCAGCTGGAATTCTGAAAATATGTTCCACCATTTTTAAAGTAGATTTCTTGATGAATTTGTGTTACTGTTTGACATTTATATCTGTAGTTTTATTTAGCATGAACAAGTTTGCTTAGCACCAAACTCTTTTTTTATTTTTTTATTTTTATTTTTTTAACAATAAGTAATAAGTTTTGAGTACAAACATCCTTCATGTAAAACCAATTTGCAAGAAGCTATGCCCAAACCCACACAGCCCATGTCTCCCACCATCCAGCTGGTGGGCTTTTATGTACAATCATGTTGATCAAATAAGTGTCCAGACTATGTTGCTGTAGTTTCACCATTCACCCCAAACACAGCCCTTACACTCTACCATGCCCCCTCTTCCTCAGATTGTTCCCTAGGCTTAGAAAAGGGGCACAGGTGGATGAGAAGCAAAACAGTCTACTTTCTCTGGAGATGTTGTTTTGGACTCTGATCAGTTCTGGCTGTTTCCTTTCATGGGTTGACAGTTTGTCCAGGTGTAACCTCTCAATCCTACTAATGAAGCACAAGCAATTAGATATATAGGTATTTAAACAGTATTAATTATTATGGTAGGTTACTTTGGTATAGACACAGATGTTTGGATGGTATGCTAATCCATGAATTATATTTTTTCTGTAAAAGATGACAAGGTCTTACTATGGCTTATAACTTCTCCTAACCACTAGAAGATATAAGCTTGTGGCATCAGGCATGAATTATTCCTCCAAGGAAAGAGCTAATAGCCAATTAGATTTGGGATATACAGACATATGGCTGCCTCTGCTGCACAGTATCTCCAGGCAGGTGAGGTGTAGCTGGTGCTGATGGAGGAGTCTTGCTTGCCTCATGGAGACCAATTTTTGCTTTATTGGTTTAGTGGCCTTTGGTAACACTCTCTGGCATTCCAGGGACCAACTGTACACTTTCAAGTGCGGTCTCGATACATCTTTCCCATGCTTGCATCAGATCTTCCACAGCACAGCCTTACCACCTCTCTTCTTGAAGGTATCTCAGTTTACAGGTAAGAAGACTTTACCTTCTGGGGGGGGGGGGCTTGGATCCCCTGGCCAACATCTCCTTGGCAAAATAATCCATTGCTGATATCAGAGCTCTCCTGTATTAATATATTTTGCTTAAATACACAGTTTGAAAAGACTTTAGTATTATATTTGGCTCTAAATAGAGAATAATCCTTTTCACATTTCCTATGTCTATTCGTCAATTAAAGAAAGCAGTTATACTGGTTTTGTAGATTACCTCTATAACAGTTGGCTCTAAGTTACAGTTAGAGAATGACTTCATTACCATCATGAATTTCTTTGTTCTATGAAAAGGAGGTAAGAAGGTCTCTCATATTAAGACTTTGCAGCACCTAGAAGGTAAGGTTCATTAGGACTCATTATAAACAGTTGCTACAAATAGGATCCACAGAGATGTTTGATGTCTGTAGCAGTCTGAGGCTTTTCTTCCTTTTAATGCTTAGATGGGCCAACTTCTCTGCTGGTATTTCTTGCTACATCCTGCACAATGCAAAGCTGTATCTTTTCTTTCTCAGCCATTAAGTTGGTGACGTTTTGACCTGTGGGAACATACAAATCTTTTCCCATAGTTTTAAGATTTAAATTGAAAAATTGACAAAAAGGCTTAATATATAACTGTAGCCCCCCTTTTTTATTTTAGGTTTTTATTTTTTGACCCATGAGTCTCAAAAGGGCAGTTGTGGTATACATACCTATAGGCAGGAATCATGGTGTAAATTTCATTAAATTTGCCCAACCTGTTTTGGGTGACTGTATGTTGTTAATTTGGGAAGCAAACTTAATTCCTTAAGTTAAATTATCCTACGGGTAAAAGAGAATGTTGCAAGATGATACAGTATAACACAGAAATTATAAAGAACATTTGTATTTGTTAATCCCAAGGTTATTGTTATACAGATTTTAAGTAGAACAAATATGGACAACAATTTATATTTCCACTTAACTTAGATGTATTACCGTTTTTATTAAAACCTTTAAACCAATGTTGTTTAGTACAGATATTTTTACTTTTACTGAGTCCTAAAATACCATGTAGTTTGTAGATAGAGGAAACCTTCACTGCAAATACATCTGACAAAGCATTGATTTCCAAAGTATACAAACTACTCAAAAAACAAAGAAGAAAGAAAACAAATGAATCACTCAAAAGATGGAGCAAAGAACTGAATAGGGACTTCACAGAGGAAGAATTAGAGATGGCTGAGAAACATCTTAAAAAATGTTCAACATCACTAAAAATTAGGGAAAGGCAAATTAACTTTTGCATTTGCAAATGCAAAACCACTTTAAGATATCATCTTATTCCAATAAGACTGGCTAGGATCAAGAAAACAAATGATACCAAGTGCTGGAGAGGTTGTGGGGAAAGGGGAACACTCATCCACTGTTGGTGGGAATGTAAACTTGTACAACCACTATGGAAAGTAGTGTGGAGAACCCTTGGAAAACTCAAAATGAGCTTGCCATTCGACCCAGCCATAGCACTCCTGGGTATATACCCACAAGACTCAACTTACTGCAGAAATACATGCACAGCTATATTTATTGCAGCTCTGTTCAAAATAGCAAAAAGCTGGAACCAACCCAAATGTCCCTCAACTGACAAGTGGATAGAAAAAATGTGGTACATGTACACAATGGAGTTCTATGCAGCAGTAAAGAAAGATAACATCATGAACTTTGCAGATAAATGGATGGAACTCGAAGATATGTTGAATGAAGTAACACAGTCCCAGAAAAACAAATGACAAATGGTATCCCTCAAAATTGTGTATGTATGTGTATCAGGGGAGGTGTGTGCATATGATTTCAAAGTGGCCAGAAGAGGGCATCAGATACTCTGGACCTGGAGTTACAGGTGCTAGGAACCAAACTCAGGTTCTCTGGCTGAACCATGTCTCCATCCCTAACACCAAGCTGTTCTTTCTCCAGTCAGAGTCCTAAAAGCATCCTTCAGAGCTATTTTGAGGCCATTTTTACTTAAAATGGGCTGGAAGAGGAAGGTGGGGTAGGAAGATGGGTCCAAGGTCACCTATGTTCAACAAAACAGCAAAGTGATTTGAACTTTCCTAGTGAGAGACTGTGTGGAAAGGTGAAGGGGATTTTCCTCAGCCTCTGGATTTGAGGATGTAGAATAGAAAAAGCAGCCTGGGGGGGAGGGATTGCACAGTTCTGTTGTGGAAATACCAGCAGGGTTCTTTAGAGCTTATTAGCACACAGTCACTAAGTTTACAATGTACAGTTCACTGACAGACCCTCTTCATCTCCATCATTCCCTACCTGCCTCCTGCTTTCTTACCAGCTCAGGCCCCAGTGTCCAGCACCCCAGTGGCTTTCTCGTGTCTCTTCCCTCTAATTGCACCCCCTGACAAAACCTCACCTGGAATGAACTCCTTCTCATCTTTGTTGGGTGCTCACCAAGCACCAAGTGAAACTGAAATACTGTGCCCACTCCCACCTGGGCAGCTTTATCTGTCTGCCTGCCTACACAGAGCCCTGGGCAGCTTTATCCTTCTGCCTGCCTCCCCAGAGCCCTGGGCAGTGTCCAACACACTTGCTCTCCATCTGTCAGACCTTCTAGGTCTTGTCTTCTTTGTTCCTGACTATCTTCCATCATCAGTGACATTTTTCTCTCAATGACATTCCTAAGATGTCACAGAAAAAGACTATCAGACAAGCATTTCTTCATACTTTGTCACCAAATTTACACTGTACTTTTTAGTACCATTTCTACACTCTTCTTTCCTATATTGCCCTTGTTATGTGTTGAATTTTGCCCACCTAAAACTCCTATCTTGCTAAGTTTATCCTGACTCTCTGTGTCTCCAAATATGGCTGTATTTGAAAGTGGTAACAAAAATCAAACTAGGTCATATGGGTAGGTCCCAAATTTAGCCTGACTGTGTGCCCTGTACCTGAAGACGATGCAGACAGAGATAACAGGTAGGTCCAGGGGACACGTTGAGAGTGGCCATATGCAAAATAGAAGAAGGCCTCAGAGGAGACCGAAGCTCTTTGCATCTTCATCGTGATCTCTAGCTTCCAAAGCCCCTGGAGGTGCATTTCTGTTGCTGCAGACACCTGACATTTTTCTTCATAGCATGTATCATAATTGGCAATGATGTATTGATTTGTATTTTTCTATCTTCCTCACTATATTTTAAAGTGGATACGGGGGTGGGCTGGAACATCTGGAGGTTCAGGGAGAGACATGTCTCTCTAGGCTTCCATCAGACTTGAGGTAGACAGTTTTCATCTTACCAATGTTATGTCACATGCTACGTGAAGGAAGATTCAAGACCAACAAGACAAATTCGAGACCACCCCCTTCACAGCAAGCTTTACCTCCAAAGAACACCCCCTTCACAGCAAGCTTTACCTCCGAAGAACCCCCCCCCCCCTTCACGGCAAGCTTTACCTCCAAAGAACCCTCCAGCCAGGTTCTCATGTCAGCATCTGGGCTTCATGGCTGGGCTCCTGGAGTCCAGCACTGTGTCAGGTGCTCGAATTCTGACCAATATATTTGCTCTGAAAGGAAAAAGGAATGAAGCACAGGAAGAAGGAATAAAACAAACATGGAAGGAAGGAGAGAGGGAAGAAGGAGCTGTAGTCACAGCCATAAGGAAGATCAGTTTCTACAGCTCTCAGCACAGCACAGCGGCCTGTGAGGCAGACAGGGAGAGCTGGGACTCAGGGCTTCAACTCTGAGGCATTTTAAGTTCCCGGACCACAGCAGGTCTAGGAAGTTTGCATAACTTCATCATGTATTATATTTGTTACTTTTTGTTGCTGTGCTAAAACACCATGATGGGGGGGGGGGCTGGAGAGATGGCCTAGTGGTTAAGAGCACTGACTGCTCTTGCAGAGGACCTGGGTTCAATCCGCAACACCCACATGGTGGCTGAGAACAGTCTGTAACTCCAATTCCAGGAGAACTCCAGTTCCAGGGGAACCCGACACCCTCTTCTGACCTCCGCAGCATTGCACAACATGGGTGCACAAACCTGCATGCAGACAGTACACTCATACACATAGAAAATAAATAAATTAATTAATTAATAAATTAATTAATTAAATTTAAAAAACCCACCATGTCGGAAGGATAGGGGTCCATCATATAGTGGCACAGCAAGGCAGGATGGTGGCAGGGCAGGAAATGAGAAATCACATCTTCAGAAGCAAACAGCAGAACCTAGAAGTGGGTGAGGCTATGAACTCTCAGAGCCTGCCCCCAGTGCCACACTTCCTCCAGCAAGGCTCCACCTCCTAAAGGTTCCATGATGTCTCTAAACAGCACCACCATCACCATCACCATCACTGGGGACCCAAGAGTTCAAATAATTCAGCCTATGGGACACATTTCTCACTCAGGGGTAGATTAAAAGACCTGAGAGTAAGTGAAATGCCAATTCTTTCTATTGTCTAACCGTGAAGCCTATTACATTAGGCACTGTGATGGCAATTTATGTCAATTCAGTTAGGCCTTTCAGTGTCTAGGTACTTGGCTGACATGCTGGGTGTGACAGTGAAGGTATTTCTGATTTAAGGTTTGAGTTTACAGACTTGTGAAATAACAGCAAACAGGCCTCATGCCATACACAGAGAGGCCTGCATCGATCAAAGATGGGGCAGAGGATTTGCTTCCTCTGCCTGATTTCTTCAGACTGGACATCACTGTTCTGCTGTCTTTAGACTTGGAATCATGTTGGCTCTACTGGGTCTCAGGGATTTATATATCAACTGGAACCAGAACAGTGTGTAATCCTCTCCCCTGGGTCCCCAGCCTGCCCAGCCCACAGATCCTGGACTGTTTACACTCTGTAACTACATGGTCCAATCTCTACCTGCACATGTACCACATACACATTACAATAATAGAACACACACACGCACATGTACACACCACATATGTATGTTTCTTGATTTTTTTATTGATAACACAAAAGTGTACCATGGTAATTTGACAGATACTGTATTCATGAATTCTTAGAGACTGAAGGGAACTTGGAAACGATTTATCCTTTAAACCACTCACAATATGAGTAGCCATCTAAGTGAGTTTTTACAATTTGAGATGATTTGTATATAGTGTTTCCCAACAAAGGCCCTGAGAATTTCATGTGGAATGTTCCACAGATGCATTCCTTATATAGTTCTGTACATTTCACCATAGTGGGACTGCTAGATTCTCATGTTCCCTTTTTAAAATTTTATTATGGAAAAATTTACATAAATCTATAAAGAGAGAGACTATAACCATTACCAACCTTAACAGTCACTACCACGTGACCAGCCTTCTCTAATCCCATCTAGCCATTATTTTGAAACACATTCCAGACATCATAGCACTTCACAAATAAACAACAAACAACTAATTTACAGACACATTTTAGAACATATCACTCTACTGATTTGAATATTGCCCTTACATCTATCTCAAGATGAGTGATAGATATATTAGTTTCCTATTTTCTCTCTCTTTATTCCACATATATGGAAAAAATAACTCATTCTACCTACTAGTGAGATATATCTAGCTATATAGATTATTCTGAGCAGAGAAATAGAATTTGACTTTGTTAGTCAGTATGTGACTTGAGGTAAGATTCCAATGCTCTCTGTGTGTCACTTTCTACATCTGTAAAATCAGAAGAACATTTGAGAACTTTGACATGACAGTGCATAAGCCCTGTAAGCACCATTGTTATGCCTGTGTGAAATGAGGGTCGAAGCTGGAATTTGCAGGTAAAAGTGAAGAGTTGTCTCTAATTCCTGTAGTAACTTCTGCAGCTGAGTACACAAGCAGGCATCAGAAACGCCAGGGAAAAGCAGAGTCATCCTTTCTTCCTTCTGCAGAGCCTGCCAGTTGTCCTCACCTGCCCTTTCCAATAGCTCTCTCCTGTCTCGAGGGTTAACGGGGCAGATTGATCCCTTCTAATGGCATGCAGTTAGAGTCTCAGCTTATGTCTGGTGATAAATAATGAGAAGCTAGCAGGCCTTGCCTGCAGTCCATTACCCTGGGTCCAGGACTCACTTCTTCCAGAGCCCCTCAGTAGGGACTGTGTAGCTCTGGAAATGAATACAAAATGGAGAAATAAAAAAAATTCCATCTGTCAAATTGATGATGGATGCTGTCCAAACCTGTGACTAAATTCCGAAGTGCTAATTCTGTGCAGCACTGATGACTTTGATTATTCATCAGCTCTGACAGATCATTTTTTGGACTTTATTTAAGAAGCTCATGCATCTGTAGTTTTGTGCCAAGGATAATCTGTCACATTAAAGAATTTTCCAGTAAGTAACTCCACCTTATTTACAGCTTACGAGGTCCTAATTATGCTTCACGAATGGGCAGTCAAAATAACAAGGCTGAACAGAAAGTGTACCTGGCTGCAGATTATACACAGCAGAGGGACGTCAGGACAGCTGACCATGGGCAAAGCATACATTTCCCTCGTGGGCAGCATGCATCCAGCTCACTGCAGATAATACCTTCAGTAGAATTCCAAAGGTCTGAAATAGATTTTCTATTGACTTGGTTTTGGCAAGGTCTTCAGAAAGTTATAAAAAAAATTGTTTGCTGTATACATGTTCTTTTCAGCATAGTTCCTCCCTAACATGGGCTTATTTGATATGGAGGATTCACCCCAGCCCCTTCCACTAGTTCCCTAAAGTTTTGCCTTTTGCATCAGCCACACTGATACCTCACTCTGCCCTGAAGTACCCTATCTTCAGATGCTGTTTGCTTGTTTCCTCTGAGTCCCTACCTGGTGAGGGTCTGTTCTGAGAGTCTCCTCCCTGTTCCTTATTGTGGGCCTTTTTCCAATGAGGAGACCTGGAACTAGAATGGAGGTACCACAGACATGCTGTCTCCTGGTGGCTCCTGGGAGGTCACTGGGGTCCTGTGTTCTTGGCTGTGTGGCTGGCACCCAGTGCAAAGCTTCATCACCACGAAGCTATCTCATCCTCCTCGGTCCTCTCCCCTGGGGACTCAAGCCGCACACTCTTACCAGACTGGTTTTTTATTTTATTTTATTTTTTATGTGTATGAATGTACTGTCTGCATGTAGGTTTGTGCACCCGTGTCGTGCAATGCCACGTACTTTAGAAGAGGGCATCAGATTCCCCTGGAACTGGAGTTAAAGACAGCTCTCAGCCACCATGTGGGTGCTGGGAATCGAACCCAGGTCCTCTGCCAGAGCAGTTGGCACTCTTAACTGCTAGGCCATCTCTCCAGCCCCCAGACTAGTTTTTTAAAATACATACATTGCTTCACATATTTCTCCTGTTCACAAGACTTCAATGGGTCCCTTGATGGTCTATAAAGTTACAACATTCACCGTTCAATGTTTCCATCTCCAGAACTAGTCAACATTTTCCCCCTCTGTTATCAACATAGACTCTCTTCTCTGTCCATCACAGTCTAGCCCCCCTGACTCACCTCTCCTCATCTACTACTTTGCAGATTCACATTTATCTATACTCTTTTTATCCTTTCCAGATAGATGATATGTACACCTTGCTAAGTTCTGAAGCACTAAAGTTTGAGACTCCAAGAGGAAAAATAACATAAGAGGACAATATGAGAATTTATCTTGAAGAAATTAACCCTGATCCTAAAACTTGTGAACTTTGGTCCATCGAATGAGTTCTGTGAACCCAAGTTCCTTCACCTATAAAATATAGAAGGGATTATTGTTAGAACTAAGCTGCATAATAAATTACATGAAGCCAATGAATTACATCTATTAATATATTAAATCGATCTTGTATCTTCAGTGCCAAGCATAGACAGTGGTAAATAGTTGACACTTAGTAAACTTTAATCGAATCAGCTGTGTTTATGCTCTTGGCCTTTAGCTCTGGCTACTGCCACAGATATTAGGTAAACTCAACATAGTTGAGCTCCTCGGCAAAGGAAGAACATTTAGAACTTTCCCATATCAAGGTGAGTTTTATGAACTCTGGTGTTACTCTGCCAATAAAGAAGTCTTCAGTTATGAATACACAGGTTTCAGTAGAGCCCAGACCTTCCTGCAGCACACTTAATGGGGAAGCTCCTTGATAGCTAGGTAAGATGCGTCCATCAACATTGTGACCAGATACAACAAAGCAGGTGTGTAACCTGGTTAGAAATAGTTTGCTGGAAAAAAAAAAAGAAAGAAATAGGTTGCTGAAATGGAAGAACATTTTAGAGATAAAATAATGGGAAAGAGAAAAAGAACTTTAGACCTCAGGGGCTGGAGGGAGAGTGGAGAAGATGACAGAAGGCCTCTGGATTCTAGTTCAGCTCTTGTCCCTAAGGAGGCCTCCACATCAGACTTCTATTTTTAAGGAGGACCAGGCTAGGTACGTTCACAGGCTTCAGTGAAGTGCATGCCACCTTGATATCTTCCTGTCATAGCTACATATCATTGGGCCCCTATCAATATTTTATTTAAATTGACCCACTTTTGTTCCACTTAAGTACCTCAAATAAAATTTTTATAAAATAGAAATAGATGTCATTAGCATAAGGAGAAAAGTCAGAATCCATTTCCGTAAATAGAAGATAAGTGTGAAAATAAGCAGAGCTTCCTTATTAAAAAGATTCTTAGCTCACATTTCCCAGAGACATACGGGAACCTCAGTCTTTCCTTTAATTAAAAAAAAGATTACTATGAGAACAAAAATAGCATAAAACCAAGCTCTCCTTCTTTATGTAGTTCAAATGTCTCAAAGGAAAACTGAAAGGAACAGACTTCTCAGCCAGGCCAAGAAGTTGTCACCTCAGGGTTGCTGAGCTACTCTGGCCTCTCGGCAGCAGCAAGGACCCCACTAGAAAGTAGAGATAAAATTTTCACATTCAATCATGTTTAACATGGAATGAACAAACTCAGATAATATGTTTGAACCAATGTTTGGAGCCAGGATGCTGGGCATTGAAATGCTCAATGAGATTTGAGCAGGCTACATATAACTCCATTTCTGTAGTTTTATCTGACAGCTTGAAGAAGCTCCTGGTGTGCTTTTAGAAGCTCTGAACAATCTCTAAGGTAGGTTAAACAACAACAATCATAGCACCTTGTCACCAGAGCCCGCTTCTTCTCTTTGCACCAACTTTAGAGTGCGCCGGGTCTGAGTAACTTCAGGTCCCTGCTCACTTTTCACATCTGTGAAACTGAGAAAGTGACGTAATCTTTGTCTTTCCAGCATGTGTATCTCTCTTATATCTCATAAGCTTGTATTCGACAATGAGATAAATATTACTTACAAGGTTTGTTTTAAGAATTAAATAAATTATTTTAAGTATTTTCTTCAAAGAATGTGATACCTAATGGGATCTCAAAGATAGCATGTTCCTTGCTCCTCTCTGCTCAGCAGACAGCTTGTTTTTCTTACACAGAGGCAGCTGAGTCCTGAAGACATGGGTGCAAATGGAGCTGACTGTATATTGGTGCGTGGCCACCAAAGCTGCCTTTAACTCTGGAGAAATAGATGCTTTTGCCATTAATAAGCCGAATTAACCTCAAGTACTTGGTCTACATGTTCCAGTTATGATTCTGCTGGAGGCAAGTTCAATAGCACATTCTCAGTTGAGAACTGAATCTTGCCATCATGGAAAGCTTATCTCTATCTCCCAGGAGAGAAATCCACAGAGGGGATGACTACGTTAAATATACTGTGGACCTTCTGGCATCTGTCCTGCAGTGGAGGAGGAGGCTGGGCTTACTGGAGGGCAAAGCCAACAGGGCCATCGCCCTGCCTCTTCTGAAGATGCCTGATGAGTGATGAGTATGAATCGTAAGAAATGTCGCTCCATCAGAGTCCTCAGCAATGTCTCCAGCATCAAGCACTGCGACCCTTTGCCCAAAGTTGGCCGTGATGACTTTGTAATCAGGGAAGGCATGGCCATAGTCTGTGAGAAGATGTAGTCTGGAGTACCACGAGTGACCCCTCGTGGAAACTGCTACACCATGACTCTGGGATGTCCAGAACACGATCCCTGTGTCTGCTAGTGTTGTCAAGGCTGCAGTTAAGTTCAGGAATGGGAGACTTACAGTATTGTTGGGTGGTTCTGGTCTGCCATTTGGAAAAAAGCTGCCAAATACTATGGCATCACGAGAGTGGCCAAGGAGAAGTCAGAGCCTCACTGAGGGCATCCCAGGCTACAGCAAGAAGCGGGTCCTCTCCTGGAGCTCTAGCAAGCACACTCACCGCTCCATTGGGAAGCTGGAGACAGCATCACCCTCAATGACTTTGGTGAGTTCATTTCTTGCTAGTTTGACATGGAATTTGACTGTAATGACAGGGTGTTAGTCCCTTTAGTCTGTGTGGCTACAAGGACTCAGAGCCCCCTGAGCCCCAGTAAGATCAGAGGTGGAAGAAAAATGCCCTCAGCTCCTGCAGCTGTGGCCCAGCACACTGAAAGCCTCTTCTTGACAGTTTTCACCCCAAGATTCCTGAAGAAGGTGAGGGGTTTAGGGAGCCCTATGTTGTCCTAGAGCATTAATAATCTCTATACGGGGAAGTAGACAAGGAAGATGACTCCCCAGTGTTGTGGCTGGACTGCACAGTCTCCTGATGAAGTCGAGGCAGCTGCAGAGTTCCCCTGCAGAAGTTGTTACTGAAGCTCAGGCAAGGGAAAGATGTCTCAAGGCATATGGCCCCTGCCTTCCAGGTGGTCACCAGCCAGAGACTCTGTGAACTCTGGGCTTAGGGAGTGTGGTGGTTTGAGTGAGTGTCCCCCATAGGCTTTAAGTATTCAGACATTTTGTCTCCAGTTGGTGGCACTGTTCTTGGAGGTCTTAGAATGTGTGGCCGTGCTAGAGGAAGTATGTCACTGGGGGCAGGCTTAGTGAGTTTAACAAGCCTTGCAGTCTCTAGTCGCTCTCTCTGCTTCCTGTGCTCATTGGGAGATGTGACCCTCAGCCTGCTGCTCCAGCTCCAGCTGCCATGCCTCCTGCCACAATGTACTCTAACTCTAATTCCCTGGAACCGTCAATCATAAGCTCAAATAAACTCTTCCCCCCCCCCCCCCTTTTTTTTTTTTTTGTCTTTTTGAGACAGGGTCTCCCTGTAGCTCTGGCTGTCCTGGAACTCACTCTGTAGACCAGGCTGGCCTCGGACTCAGAGATCCGCGTGCCTCTGCCTCCCAAGTACTAGGATTAAAGGCATGCGCCACCATGCCCGACATTTATTTATTTCTGTATGTGTATCAATGTACTGTCTGCATGCAAGTTTGTGCACCCGTGTCGTGCAATGCCGCGGAAGTCAGAAGAGGGTGTTGGGTTCCCCTGGAGCTAGAGTTCTCCTGGAATCGGAGTTTCAGACGGTTCTCGGCTGCCATGTGGGTGCTGGGGATCAAACCCCGGTCCTCTGTAAGAGCCGTCAGCGCTCTTAACCGCTAGGCCATCTCTCCAGCCCCAAACTCTTCCTTTTATAAGTTCCTTTGGTCATGGTGTTTTATCACAGCAACAGAAAAATGACTAATACAGGGTGTTTTCAGAGAATTCCTTATGTCAGTGCAGTAGGGTAAGTCACTGGCTGTGGGTGCTCAGCCCCCCCCCCTTCTCCAGAGCAGAGTATAGCTGAAAGTACCAACTGTGAGAATGGACAATCAGCCCCTCATCCAGTGACCACCCAGGAGCAGTTGGCCTTGTCATTCTGAAGCACACAAAATAAGCCCTCTCTTTTTAGAGATTCTAGAAGCAGGAGGAAACATATCTGAGCTTATATTTCTTATTGCATCACATCCTATACAACAAAACTGTGCTACAAGCACCATGATCAAAGCAATGTATAGAAAAAACTTTATTTAGACTTGTTGTTATGAAGGAATAAGAATCCATCATGGCAGGAGGAACAGCAGGAAGCATCAGGCACAGTCGGGGGGGCGGTTGTGGAAAAGCTAACAGTTCACATCACAGGAAGCAGAGAAACAGAAGCCACAGCAAGACGAGGCTGAGCGCGCTGAAAGCCAGCCTTAGTGACGCACTCCTCCAGTGAGGCCCAACTTCTAAATGTAGGAGTGACTTTTTTTTCCCTCTGGATAGAAGTTTTACAGGGGGGAAAATTTCCATTTCAGTCTTCCTGATAAGGTTAATAAAGGTTCAGATCAGACATAGACTTTGGCCATGTTTAGTTTTATCATATCTAAAAAATTCTTATACAAAACAAGTATCTGTTCAAAGATAGATGAACTTTCAAGGACATGAAGAAAACACAAAAAAATTAAATTTCACAGAAAGGAAATGCTAAAACTGCCTGAAATCCAAAGTAGTATTAGTGTGCACCACATTATCATTGGTACTAGTGTAGTGTGCGCTGCATTATCATTAGGGACAGCTGCTCCCCAGATATCTTGTTCTGTTTGCATGAGACACATTCAACCTGGACCTTATTCATGATAAATGGCACCCTTAAAGTGCTCATTTCCCCTGCCTGGCAGCCCCAAAGTCCTCTTAGTCCCACTGTCCCATACTTTCAAAGAAGCACAAGCACAACTCTGAAATTTTAGAGAAAGATTTTGAGATTTTCCTTTTTTTTTTTTTTGGATTTTTTGAGGCAGGGTCTGCCTTTAGTCCCAGCTGGGCTAGAGCTCACTCTGTAGACCAGGCTGTTGTTGAACTCACAGAGATCCTCCTGCCTCTGCCTCCTGAGTGCTGGGATTAAAGGTGTGTGCCACCATGCCAGGCCTGAGATTTTCCTTCTCTAGGATTAAATAAAAAAAAAAAAACTTTTAAAAACTACAGGTTCAGGCATACAACTTTCTTTATTTTTTTTTTATTTTTTTTTATTGATGCTTTGTGTATTTCATACATCATTTTCCAATTCAGTTCAGGCATATATCCCCTTCCCTTCCCCCGACCCCACCCCTACCCATCCCAGATCATGCATTCTGCCGTAACTTTTCTGCATCTTTCTCTGTTTTTTTGTTTTGTTTTGTTTTCATTTTTTTTAACAATAAGTGATAATTTGTGAGTACAAGCATCCTTCGTGTAAAACCAATTTGCGAGGAGTTGTGCCCAAACCCACACAGCTCATGGGTCCCACCATCCAAAACTTCTAAGATAAATTTATAAGAAACTCACTTACTGGCTTTTTTTTTTAATTAGAATACCTGAAATCTATAGTGGTAGAAATTCAACTGAAGCTTCCATTGAAATGAGCCTCTGTTTCAGAGGAAAGGGAGCAATTCTGTTTCTCAGGTCAAGAGCAGACATTCATTCACTAAGTTATTTGGGCTCAGTAATCCTAAAATGAAGCCACATCAAGAAAGTTTCCCTTTACTTGTTTGTGAAGATAGTACTTCACTTCACAGGGTATAGGAAAATTCAACATTAGACTGAGTCACAGTATAAATCATGAGGACTCCAGTGCCCCTGACCTCTGGGTCCCATACAAGTCTACAGGGTTTGTAACAACCAGCTCATACTAGTTTAGAAATAGCAATAGCACATACCCCTGGGGTGCATTAAAGAAGGGAGATGCACTGTGCAACTATGGGGATATTTATGACAATTGAAGGCAGCCTGACAACAACGAACAGAACTTCTTCTCTAATATGCCCAAAGTTAGGAGAAACCAAGTATTTATTTTTTCTCTGCAGGACAAATAAAATGACCCCCTTGTAGATCTTTACTGCTTATCCTATAAACATTAAATGTCTTGCTAGCATGTTCTCTTCATACACGAACTGTTGGGATCTTTTCCAAAGAAAGGTTTTGAAGCATACTAATTTATTATAAGAAGGTATAACTAACTGGCCCCTAGGGAGCACCATTTTATTTATTTGTCCTCAAGCACTGTGAGGCACATCCATCCCTCTAAATTTATGCTTAGTGCTATATACTCAGACATAATCCAAAGTCTGTGATGTTGGTAGTTTAAGAAATGACACCCTGCATGCAGACAGTACATTCATACACATACAGAAATAAATAAAAATATTGTTTAAAAAAATGACACCCAATATTTCTGGACCCCCAAAGAATAAGAATATCCACTTAATTTATAGTTATACAATACCCATGAGTGGCACTGGTAATATATGAACAAATTGGAGAAAAGGCTCAACAGTTAAGAGAGTGTACTGCTCTTGTAGAGTGCCCTAGTTCCATGCCCAGTACCTCTGCCAGTTGCTCAGAACTAGCTATAACTCCAGCTCTATGGAATCTGACACTTCTGGTTTCTGCAGGCACCAGTAAACACACACACACACACACACAAAATATTAAAAACTAATATTTTTAGATTGTTCATATATTTTCATTATCCAATTGTTAGTAGAGGGGCATTTAGGTTGTTTCCATTTCTTACCTAGAGTGAAAAGAGCAGTAACAAATGTGGATGCACAAGTATCTCTAAAGTATGATAAGTTTAGGGGGTATTTGCCAAGGAGTGGTGTAACCAGATCATATGGTAGATTCATTTTTAGTTTTTTGAGAGTTCTCTACCTTGCTTTCCGTAGTGGTTGCAGGAGGTTGCATTCCCACCAGCAATAAATGAGTGTTCCTCTTTCTCCACATCCTTACCAGCATTTTGTCTTTCAGTCTCTTGACCTTAGTGAGTCTGACTGGGGTAACATAGAATCTTGAAATCGTCTTTTATTGGCATTTCTCTAATCATCAAGGACGTTGAACTCTTTTTAACGTATTTTCCAAATGTGTAGCTGATGAAGTGTGTGTCCCTAGAAAGGACTCCTATATTAAACCTCACTCACTATGGCTCTAGGACCATTGTGGAAGAGAGGGTGGAACAATTTTAAGAGCCAGGGTTGGTCCATGAACAAAGGGAAACAGAGGCTTTCAGGCCACTGGAAGTTTGCACATGTGAACTTGTGGCAATGGTGCTGTCCAGCACAAGATCNTAAAGCTAATGTGGACAACAGCAATTTATATCACCAATTAACTCAGATGCATTACCGTTTTTATCAGCCTTTAAACCAATGTTGTTTAATATGCACATATTTACTTTTACTAAGTCCTAAAACACCATGTATCCTGTAGACAGAGTCTGGGCAAAACTGGATACTTGTTGAACTCACGTCAATTAAATATGCACCAATCGAATATACACCCGTGTCCCTCTCCCACCCCAGTAATACAACTTTCTTAATGGTACATCCTACTTCAAAATATGAGGTCAAGCTAAAACTAAGTATTTTACATGTGTTTTTATATTTAAACTATATCACTAACATGCCAATATTTTAATGTAAACGTAGAAAATATAGTAAAAATTTGAGTATTAATTATTTGTCTCAAATATAAGATCAGTGAGTATTAAACAGGAACAACAGTATAGTAACAAAAATAGAATTTGTACATTTGCCCATTAACTGTTTTTTATTTTTTAGTCAAGATGAATGGTTTCAAATCAATAATTGCTACCTCATCATTTTAGCTTTACAAACTAAAGGGGACATTTGTCTATTTGTAAACTTCTTAACTAGAGCAGATGGTGATTTGTAAATAGTTTACCTTCCATACTGGTATCTAACCACCAAATATGAATACTTCAAAAATTGTCCATATGACCTTGCAATCCTCTTCAGAGGAAGTTTAGCAAATATCTTGAGACATAAATTATACATCAACATGTATATAATCTTGATAATGCAAAAGAAGAGGTCCAAGTACTTTTTATACTGCTATCATTAAAAAAAATGTCATCAGCTCCATTTCCTGAAAATTCAGTTGAGGTAACCTGTGCAAATCTCTGCTCCACATTTGCATTTGATTTGCATTCAATGCAGGCCTTTTTTTTTTTTTGGCAGGGCTGTGGTCAATAGATTCGAAAGATAATTCTCCAAAACCTTTCCTATGATAATCAAAAGTCAGTTCTTCTCCAGCCTTTTTTTCTAGTGGAAAATAATGTTATTCTGGGAAGACGAATATCAAGGTTATCAATGAAAACACTAAACACCTGAAGATCTGGGTCACAACTATGATTCACAAAATGAGACACATTTCCATATCGAGCTGCATCCACTGTGAATTCATAGTCCAGATCAAAGAGATCGGTGATTCTTCTGTTGTCATACAACTGCCTTTGTCTTTCAGCCTCTTGTGATCACCTTTAGTACTCTGTAGTCACACAAGTATTCCACCTCATAGTTGCTTAGACTCCTTTTGTTGATTCCAATAGATTTACATGTGAGCTTTTCTTTTCTACATAATTCCTGAAGAGTATGAAGTGAACCTAGGCAAGGCACATACCAGGTTCCACGGGCCTAGGCTTCAGCCACCGCCATCTTGTAGAGCTTTCATTCCAGGAGTGACTTTTCAATATGGACAGGATCTGGACTTAACCTTACACCAAAAGCTACTGTTTATAATGTAAACAAGCTCATTGAGCCATGTGGTCTTCTCGTAACCTGGGCATTGGAACTTAATCCCTCAGGATTGTCCTCCATCTAAGATAGTGAATGAACATGGGCATGCTTGTTTAATATATCGAAGTACTGAAAGAAGCATATTGGTAATTGTATCTTCATTGAAGACAGTGAGGAGAATTGAGAAGTCTGCCTGACACTGTGTAAAAGACATTTTAGGCCCAGGGATCTGAAGGTAAGATTCTCTGCTAAGATAAGGGTGGACCCAAGCTTCTAGTTCCTCAGTTCATTATGGAGAGACAATTCGAATAAAAAGGGTGAAACCTGGCTTGAGAACTGGAGCAAAGTTCTGGGACACATGAGAAGCCAGCAGTTCTCAGGGTTGGGGTCCATTCTTGGCTAGAACTTAAAAGCTAAGTGTAAGGCTGCTTCTTTGCTCAGGTGTAACTCTAAGATGGTTTAGAAACTCTGCGCCTAAACCTCCACCAACCACACCACCAGCTGGGGACAAAGTGTTCAATACCCAGGACATTTCTCATTCAAACCACATCAGAAAAACAAAGCAAAATATAACCCCAGATTGCAAATTGCCTCTCTAGCTGTGCTTTTACCTGCCCATCTGTGCTGTGGATTTTGTAGTTTCCTACACAAATGACTGTGTTAGGAATTGGGGTGAGCTCTCTCCTTGTGAGGAAGCACCTGTGTGGCACAGGCCTTCTCTACTGACCTCCAAAGCAAGGGCAGCTCTGGATTGGGTGGAAACATCACACCATGGCTGTGGCAGGCTCACACTGTTCACTCTGGCTACTGAACCCTAGCCCATGCAGTTCTCTAGCTCAGGGACCTTGCCTGTTGTCACGGAGATTTGCCATGCTGGTCAAGGTAGCTCTTCTAAGAGCCTCTTGTAGAAAGATACTCCTCAATAATTCAATTGGATTTTCTATCTACAGACCTTCCATCTTGATTGAGCCAATGGATGTTGATAATTGTACTCTAAATGAAACTGAAACAACCCATCCTGTTGTTAATGCATCTCCATGTTCCCTGTGACATTTATTCCTGTTATCTTCTTGTCCTGGTTACTTTCTATTGCTGTAATAAACATCATGACTAAAACCAACATGGGGAGGAAATGGTTTATTCACCTTCAGATTACAGTTCATTATAAAGGAAAGTCAAGATGCTAGCTCAGGGCAGGGATGCTACTTACTGGCTTGCTTCCCTGGCCCACACTCAGCCTGCTTTCTAATACAATAAAGTCACACCCACCCAGGGGTGGTACTCCCCACAGTGGCTTGGACCCTCCCATATCACTCAACAATCCAGAAAATGGCACAGGCCAGTCCAATGGAAGAAATTCCTTGATTGAGGTTCCATCTACCAGGGGTAGGTTGACAACTGAAGCTGTCCAGCACACTTCCCATCTTAAAATTGTTCATGAGATCTCTTTGTACAGTCATGCTGTATGAATTTTCTTGAGTATATGTGAACAAAAAACGTTCACTCCCAATAGGACTCAGACAGCCAAACAAATGATTCTACTCCAGTCTAGCTTGGTAAACAGTGAGTTTATTGGGGTTGTTCACAGGAACACAGGTGAGGAGCCCAGGGGATGCAAAGGTAATGTGGCATCACCACAAAGTCCAGCATGGTTGAAAACTCACAAATGTTGTGTCCCTGAGCCCCCTGTCCAGCTTGCAAGCAGCTGGAGCAAAGTCTCCTCTCCCCAGCAATTGCTCAGGGTTTATAGAACCTGAGGGAAAAGAGCCTTGAGAATATTGAAACTTCTTTAGCCTCTGGAGTCTTATGGGCCTCTCTCTTTCCTCTAGGAGGAAGGAGGAGTGTTTCATTTGGAGAAAACTGCTACAGAACAGGTGATAAAACTTGTGATCTGTGAAAACACTTGGATTCCTTTGTGTTTTGACCTTGGTAAGTGCCTCCCATACATAGGGAATAACCCCATCAACTAAGTCCTCCTTGTGCTTGGACTTGACCAGACTCACATTTTGGAATGGCTTTAATTTTGCACATCTGTGTCACATTCCTGCCTTAAGAAGAGTATTGTGTACATGTATCCCTCCTCATAGCCCTGTTCATCATGGATAGTGAAAAAAAATGCAACCTTCCTCCATTCAGTGTAATTAGAGATATCTCTGATGTCTGTGGAGTTATGTTACCATTGTACGTTTGTTTGCAAATTGCGCCATGATATGAACATAAATTTGTATGTTGATAAAAAGACAAAGAATACAATCCCCACCTGAAGCTAGAGAGCAAAAATGTTTTTACCAGCTTCCTTTGCATTCTGGGCTTTATAAAGCTATATTAAAAGTGATAAATTGAAACTGCCAGTGTACCCAGTTACCAGGTGAACTTGGCAAACTGTAGAGTTGTGTAAATAGACACAGGAAATTGATCGAACATAAAGCATGAACAAAATAGAATCAACCCAAGCTTGTTGCTCCAAAATGCTATCAGGGTCCCTGCTGAGGTCCCCCAGGGAATGATTTTGTCCCTATAAAATACCCTGGGAGCAAGTAAGAGATAATTCATGTCAAAATGAAATGCCTATTTTTAGAGCGCTGCCCTGAATTTTTTCTTTTGCCTATAATAATCTATTGTCCTGGATACCAAAAATAGTGTTGGAAGGGGTTATTTAAAGCTGTTTAGCAGAAGGCAGGAAAGTAGCCTGCTGAACTTAGAACAAAAGAAGTAAGTTTCAGTTAAAAGAGAGCTTTGCGACCAGAAGTAGTCTGTGGCTGGTGCCTGCCCCACCCCTGCTGTTTTTGTTTTCCTTCATATATTTTTTTTAAATTTTGCCAGAACTGGAAGCAATCCTGAAGATTATGCAAGTTGTAAATCTGATGTGCTGAAAACTAATTAGTAGACTTATTTGGAAAGACCCACTTTAAAAAAACAAAGCAAGAAACTTGCCTCGGCCTCCTGCAGCAGTCATCCCAATGGCTAGCTTTATAAGGACTATGCAGTCTACCAGAAAAGGAATCATCAGTCTCACCCATCTGTGAATCCTGCAAGCTGCAATACTGACTGGCCTGGCGAGATAAGCCCACTGCTGCAGCAGTGGCATGAGTGTTATGGGAGTAACCAATGCTCTCAATTGGAGCTAAGGCCCAATTCACAAAATGGAATCCATACCCGATGCTATTATTGGGGCCAAGAACCTGTTGTAGACCCTAGGGGGAAAGTTACTACTATTATTCTGCTAAATGGACAAGCTAAACTGAGTCCTAATGACTTACTGCTATATCCATAAAATACACAGAAAAGTTGTCAAAGAAAACAACTGAAGAGAGAGTCTGAAGACCAACAGTGCCACTCTAGATAGGAGGAGATTTGTGGAGTGTTCCTCAATGGAGCATCTTCCTCTAACACAGAAGGAAATTTGTCAGAGTTCTTTCTCCTTCACCTCCCATTCAGAGGGAACAGACCTCAAGGAGGCCTACACAGCAAATACAGCCACTGAAATTGGTGTGTGGGATGAACCACCAGCTGTCAGTGTCAGTGAGTAATGCAAAAGATGCTTTTGTAGTGCACAGAGCTTAGATCAGGGATTTCCCAGGACCACCTGAAGCACAGATAGGAGCCGGGCACTTCAGCCAGGTGGACTGTTAGATAATTCTATCACTGGGTTGTTGGATAACTGTTTCATTGGTCTGTTGAATAATTAAATCATTATCTTGTGGGGGGCGGAGTCTCCCTGTGAGCTGGTATAAGAGGTTGGCCTGTTGCCACTGTGAGACTTGAGTGCACAGAGCTTAGACGGGGATTTCCCAGGACCATCTGAAGCACAGAGTATGGGGGCAAAAGCGAGGCATACCCCCCCAACTGGAATTGCTGAGGGAGTGTCCAAGTGGATTCTTAGGAGAACCTTCAGAACAGAAAGGGAAGAGTAAGTTACACTTCCAATATATAAACAAAATTGAAAGCCTAAAACTTAGACAAGTCAACACTCCATAAACAAGGAGAAAAACAAGTCAAACAAACAAACAATGAAGGCATCTGAAGGAGGCAAGCAAAGCAAATCTTCAACACAATGAAGAGGAATTTGGGATTTGCATTCGAATGCAAAGAGAAACCCACTTGCCAGGGACACGAGGAAGGGCAAAATGGAAAAGGTGCAAGATAATTCCACACCAAGCTCTACCAACCCTGTGGGAGATTCCTACCATGGGATCCCCTGGGGATGGCCCAGGACACAGATCTTAGAGGAACAATTGCAGCCATATTCAAAGAACTCAAAGAATATAAAGAACAAGTCAGAGAACTAAGGAGAGGGAATGAAAAACTCAAGAAGGAACTAGATGGAGAGAATGACAAACACTGGAAGGAAGTGGAAACACTGAAAAAGGAAACCAACCCACAAAGCAAGGAGCTACAGGAAGAGATTGAGAAGCTCCAAAAGGAAGTGGAAATACTAAAGAAACCACAAGATGAAATGAAAAAGGAAATTGAACACTCATCCAATCAAGAGGAAAGGAACAGAAAAAGCCTCAGAAGTAGAATGGAGGAAGCAGAACAAAGAATATCAGACCTAGAAGATAACTCAGAAGAACTAAAAACCTCAAGTAAAGATTATGAAAAATTTTAAAAATACACAAAAGCAGAAAAACCAGGAATTGTGGGACACTATGAAAAGATCAAACCTCTGCATCATAAAGATGGAGGAAGGTGAAGAATCCCAAGAGAATGGTATTGATCAGATCTTCAACAGAATAATAGATGAAAATTCCCCCAAACTAAAAAAAGACAAACAAATACAAGAAGCACATAGAACTCCAAACAGACAAGATCAGAAAAGAAACTCCCCATGCCATATCATAGTTAAAATGCTAGACGCCCAAAACAAAGACAAAATTCTGAAAGTCACAAGAGAAAAACAAGAAATTACATATGAGGGGAAACCCATCAGAATTACAACTGACTTCTCAGTGCAAACTATGAAAGCAAGAAGAGTGTGGACCGAAGTGTGCCCATTGTTAAAGGACTATAGATGCCAACCCAGGTTATTATACCCAGCAAAAATGTCAATTATAGTTGAAGGAGAGAGAAAAACCTTCCATGACATAAACAAGATGAAAGAATACATGTCCAGAAAACCAAACTTTCAGAGAATACATGAAGCAATTCAAAGGACAGAAGAAAGAAGCAAATATCCCCAGGCATCTAGAAAGAGAAATTAATAAAAACATAACTGTATAAGTAGAAACCTAGACCAAAAATGCAAATGGATAATGAGGTGAAAGGAAACAACGCACATCTTTCAGTTATAACCTTGAATATTAATGGACTTAACTCCCCAATCAAAAGACATAGACCAGGAGATTGGATTAGGAAACAGAACCCATCTATATGCTGTCTACAAGAAACACATCTTACCTTCAAGGATAGGCACCAACTTAAAGTGAAAGGATGGAAATAATATCCCAAGCAAATGGTAACATAAAGAAAGCATGTGTTGCTATTTTAATATCAGACAAAATAGACTTCAAAGTAAAAGAAATCAGAAGAGACAAAGAGGGCCATTACATCTTTATCAAAAGAACAATTGATCATGAAGATTTCACAATCATGAATATATATGCACCAAACTCTGGTGCACCAAACTTCATAAAGACAATTCTCTAGGACCACAAGGCACAGATTAACCCCAGCACATTCATAGTAGGGGACTTCATTTCCCCACTGAGCGCTTTGGACAGGTCAACTGGACAAAGACTAAACCGAGAAACATCTGAACTGAATGATATAATACACCAAATGGACCTCAAAGACATCTACCCAATATTTCACCTTAATACCAGAGAATATACTTTCTACTCAGCATCCCATGGTACATTCTCCAAAATTGACCACATACTGGGACACAGAATAAAACCTCCACAAATACAAAAAGATTGAAATGATTTCATATATTCTATCAGACTACAGTGCAATAAAGCTCAATATCAATACCAGGATAAGCCCTACTCTCTACAAGAACACATGGAGACTAAACAGCACACTCCTGAATAATGAACGGATCAAGGAAGAGATAAAGAAAGAAATAAAAGCATTCCTGGAACTGAATGACAATGACAATACAATACAACAAAACCTATGGGATACCTTAAAAGCAGTTCTAAGAGGGAAGTTTATAGCCCTGGGTGCCTACATTAGAAAACCAGAAAGAGCACAAGTGAACGATCTAACACTACAGCTAAAAACACTTGAGAGACAACAACAAATGAACCCTAAATGCAACAGACAGGAAGAAATAGCAGAAATCAGAGGAGAAATCAATGAAATAGAAACAAAGAAAATTAAAAAAAATGAATGAATCCAAAATTTGGTTCTTTGAGAGAATAAACAGGATAGACAGACTTCTAACCCAGTTAACCAAAACAAAGAAAGAGCAACTCCAAATCAATAGAATCCATGATGAAAGGGGAAATATCACAACACACAATGAAAAGATTCAGACAATCATATGGGAATACTTCAAAAACCTATACTCTACTAAGTTTGAAAAACTAGGAGAAATGGATGAATATCTGAAATCCTGGGAATCACCAAAGCTTAACCAAGAAGAGATCAACAGCTTAAACAGACCCATAATGTATGAAGAAATTGAAAATGTAATAAGAAATCTCCCAACTAAAAAAAGCCCAGGCCCAGATGGTTTCACAGCAGAATTCTATAAAACATTTCAAAAAGTCTTAACAACCATTATTACTCAAATTGTTCAGAAGGATATAAGCAGAGGGAATTCCCAAATTCCTTCTATGAAGCCAGCATAACTATAATACCAAAGCCAGGGAAAGATACAACCAAAAAGGAGAACTATAGACCCATCTCATTAATGAACACAGATGCAAAAATTCTCAACAAAATACTTGCAACCTGCATACAGACCCACATCAAGAAGATCATCCATCATGACCAAGTTGGATTCATACCAGAGATGCAGGGATGGTTCAACATATGAAAAGCAGTAAATATCATAAAACACATAAGTGGACTGAAAGACAAAAACCACATGATCATCTCGATTGATGCAGGAAAAGACTTTGACAAAATCCAGCATCCTTTCATGCTTAAAGTCCTAGAGGGAACTGGAATGGAGGGATCATTACTCAATGTAATCAAAGCCATATACAGGAAAACCACAGCCAACATCATCCTAAATGGAGAAAAGACAGAAGCATTCCCCTTAAGGGTAGGAACTCAGCAAGGCTGCCCCCTGTCACCACTCCTCTTCAATACAGTGCTTGAAAGACTTGCTAGGGGAATAAGGCAAGAAAAGGAAATTAAAGGAGTTCTAATTGGAAAAGAGGAAGTCAAGCTATCCCTTTTTACTGATGATATGATTGTTTAGTAAAGCAATGCTAAAAACTCCACCAGAAAACTCCTAGAAATGATTGTTTCAGTAAAGCGGCAGGACATAAAATTAACCTAGAAAAATCAGTAGCCTTTCTTTATACCAACAACAAGCAACTGAAAAAGGAATACAAGGCAATCTTCCCACTCACAATAGCCTCAAAAACAATAAAATAACTAGGAACAAACCTAACCAAAGACACCAAAGATCTCTACAAAAAAAATTTTTAAGCCCCCGAAGAAGGAAATTAAAGAAGACATCAGATGTAAAAATCTCCCATGCTCAGGGATTGGGAAAATTAATAGAGTAAAAATGTGCATTCTCCCTAAACTCTTGTACAGATTTAATGCAATCCCAATTAAAATCCCCAAGAGTTTCTTCACAGGTTTGGAAAAAAAAAAGACCTTAATTTCATATGGAAAAACAAAAGACCCCAAATACTGAAAGCAACCCTGAGTGATACAGGGGGCATCTCTATACCAGACTTCAAACTATACTCCAGGGCTATAGTCATAAAAACAGCTTGGTACTGGCACAAAAACAGACCTGTTGACCAATGGAACAAAAATGAAGATCCAAACATGAGCACATACAATTTCAGCCACCTCATATTCGACAAGGGGGCCAAGAAGACACAATGGAGGAAAGACAGCATCTTCAGCAAGTGGTGCTGGCAAAACTGGATCACCACTTGTAGAAGAATGAAATTAAACCCGTACCTCTTGCCCTGTACAAAAGTCAACTCCAGATGGATCAAATACCTCAACATGAAACCCAAAACTCTGAAGGCAATAGAAGAAAAAGTTGGGAGCAGCCTACAAAACATAGGCATAGGAAAAGACTTCCTAAATCAGACAGCAGCTGTGCGAGAATTAAAGTCGACAATTAACAAATGGGACCTCATTAAACTCAAAATCTTCTGTATATCAAAAGAAATAATCAAGGAAGTGAAGAGAAAATCCATACAGTGGGAGGAAACCTTCACCCCAGATACATCTGACAAAGCATTGATTTCCAGAATATATAAACTACTCAATAAACAAAGAAGAAAGAAAATAAATGACCCACTCAAAAGATGGAGCAAAGAGCTGAACAGAGACTTCACAAGTGAGGAATTAGAGATGGCTGAGAAATATCTTAAAAAGTGTTTGTACCCACAAGACTCATCTTACCGCAGAGATACATTCACAGCCATGTTTATTTCAGTTCTCTTCACAGTAGCAAGGAGATGGAAACAACCCAAGTGCCCCTCAACTTATAGGTGGATAGAAAAAAGGTGGTACATCTACACAATGGAATTCTATGCAGCGGTAAAGAAAGATGACACCATGAGCTTTGCAGGTAGATGGATGGAACTGGAAGATATTATGTTAAGTAAAGTAACACAGTCCCAGAAAAACAAACGACGAATGGTATCCCTCATCTGTGGATACTAGCGCCAATGACCTAGTTGTAAACATTTCTTGTTGGGCTTGATGCATATTGGAAAGAACACCACCACCAACAACAGAAAAGACTGCATCAAAGAACTGACTAAAAGGGTGAATCTGGTGGGATGGGGAGGTTGGGAGGGGGACATGGGTCTAGATTCAATTTGTAACATAATCTTGTACAAAAATATTTATGTAAAACAATAAATTAAAGATAAATAAATAAAAATTCAGCATCACCAATAATTAAGGAAATGCAAATTAAAACCACTTTAAGATATCATCTCACTCCAATAAGACTGGCTAGGATCAATAAAACAAATGATACCAAGTGTTGGAGAGGTTGTGAGGAAAGCGAACACTCATCCACTGCTGGTGGGAATGTAAACTAGTACAACCACTATGGAAAGCAGTGTGGAGAACCCTTGGAAGACTCAAAATGAGCTTGCCACCTGACCCAGTCATACCACTCCTGGATATATACCCACAAGATTCATCTTACCACAAAGATACATGCACAGCCATGTTTATTGCAGCTCTCTTCACAATAGCAAGGAGCTGAACCAACCCAAGTGCCCCTGAACTGACAGGTAGATAGAGAAAATGTGGTACATCTACACAATGGAGTTCTATGAAATGGCAAAGAAAGATGACATCACGAGCTTTGCAAGTAAATGGATGGAGCTAGAAGATATCATGCTAAGTGAAATAACATAGTCCCAGAAAAACAAATGACGAATGGTATCCCTCATCTGTGGATGCTAGCACCAATTTGCTGTTAGATTGTGAATCCCTTAAAATAAATAGATAGATAGATAGATAAATTAATTAATTAAAAATAATAAAATAAAAAAGACATCAATATGCACAGAATGTATACAGGATGGGATTGAATGTCTATAAATAATGTATTTGATAAAGTATATAAGCAAACTATAAAGAACACTATAACTCAATGACAGAAATACCTGGATTTAAAAATGGGCAGAGGGCTGAGAAGACATTTCTCTGGAGAGGATACCCAAACAATTAATAAATACATGACCAGATGCTCAGGACCACTCACAAAGGAAGTTGCAGCCCAAAACACATTCCGTCCACTAGAATGGCTCCTGTAAAAACGAAGATCAAACAAATCTTGGCAGGAGTGTGGTGAGATTACAGCCTTCCTGTGTTACCAGTGGGAACAGAACACAGTGCTGTTGCTATGGAAAGCAGTATGGCAGTTCCTCAAATAACAAAAACAGAATTACTATGTTGTCCAGTAATTCCACCTTGGGACACGTACTCAAAGAATTGAAAGCAGGGCTTTCAGACATCTTCGTACACACATATTCAGAGCAGCAATTTTCACCATAGTAAAAACATGAATGAAAACTGACTGCCCAGCAACCAGTGTAGACAGATAGTGGAATGCTACTCACCTTTAAAACAAAAGGCAATCGCAATACAGACTATAACATTTATGAACCTTGAGGACATAAGTGCAATAAGCCAGTCATGGAGGATCGAACTTGTGGTCCCATTTATGAACTTCATGGAGTTGTCAAGTTCAGAGAGATAGAAAAAATAGATTGGGACCTTGTGGGAGAGGAGACTAGAAGACAGTTGTGGTGAATGGGTTTAGAGTTTTAGCTTTGCAAGAGAGAAACTTCCAGGCATTGCAACTATGGAATGACGTGATGTCCTTAGCACTACCGACCTGATTACTTATGGTAGGTAAGATGCTGTGTCTATGCTGAAGGTATCTGGCCAGCTACTGAAACACAAGGCAGATAAGCTGTAGCAGGGCTGCAGCTCAGAAGTTAGACTTCTGAGATGAAGGCTAGACCCATATGAAGTCTGTGGAGTTTTTCCTCACCGCATCTGGCCACAGTAGGCACAGGCAGGGTTCTCTGTACTGAACTCATGCAAACCTTAGAGTCAAGAGATCCATCAGGAATAACAAAAGTATAAGTATCTTTCAATTAGCAAAATCTCAAAAAATTTTTCTTACCTTAAAACAGACATTAGCTATGTGAATAAGAAGGAAGCCTGTTATCTTTATAAAACAATACAATGCTGCAGGGGAAAGGCCTTGGGTAAGTGTGGAGGAAAGCAGCGAAGCTCTGAGCTGCTGATCCCAGTGTCCATTCCACTTTTTGGCAAGTGAAGAACCCCCTTAAATGGAGTCAAAGTTTATAAAATAGTGCAATAGCTCCCAGGCTGCCTTGCAGCTAGAAGCCACTATATAACTAAATTCAGACCAGTGTACCTAGGGCAGTGTCTGGGAAATGCTCTTCTTTCTGCTCCTCTGTACTATTCCCTGAAACTCACAAGTGGTGAATGGTACTTCAGCACTCATATTAGGCTGTGAGAATGAAAGCCATACTGTAGGAGTGACAGGAATTCTGGGAAGAGCCTCTGTCTACTTTAATGGAATCTTCATATTCATCCTTTCTTAGGGTTTTTGATACATAAGAGACAAAACCACTATGACTACTTTTGACATTTACTATTGACAAAAAGTCAATAGTATGCATTAGTATCTTTTTACACAAACTTTTGAATTGGAATATATTCATTCTCCAGTGATGAGTTTCATGGAGACAATTTCACACAAGCACATCCTGTCCTGTGACCACACTCCTCCCCAGGCCTGCTGTTCCCATTTATTCCCTGAGTCTCACTTCTACTTCTGTGTGTTCTCCACAAATGTCTTTCTGATTCTGACACAGTTTGCTGAGCAACAGGATGTCCAGGTCCATCTATTTTCCTGCAAGTGATGTAATTTCATACTTCTTTATGGCTTGACTAATTTAACGTTGTCTGTCATAGATTGAAACTCACCATCTTGATGTTTTTATTTCCCTGCAATTCTCACTGGAATTCCTAAAAAGTATAGAATGGTAAAAACTAAGTACTGAGCTACTACAGGGCCTGGAGTATTTGAAGTTCTCAGAAAATACTTTGGATGAATGGATAAATGACTAATGTAGTAAATTAGTGTCTTTATTTCCAAGCTCTGTGGAACAAAGGTGCATTTCCTTTGTTCCCATCTTGTGAGATGCAAATCTGCTCGCTCTGCAGGCTGGAGTCACACTTCCCTCTTAAAGCATAGATCACACTCAGGAACATCATGGAGCCCAGTTCTGTGAATTGCTCCAGCCAGCCATTAGTAGAAAAGTCTCTCTTCACGCTCATAGATTCTCCTTGGCAACCCAGCTCTGCACCTACTCTCTCCCACCCAGCATTTCCCTCTGGCCTCCTCCTCTCCAAGGGCCTTGGCAGCAGAGAACTGCTCTCCCTCCTCAGGAATCAGCCACCCAGAGGATCTGGTCTTCTGGCTACCAACCAGCTGAGACTTGCCAGCGATACATTTGTGGCTGAACAAAACACATCCCACTCTCTGGTGTCTTGTGCTCAACGCACGTGCTCAAGCTCAGAGTTGCTGGTGTCAGGGCAGGCAAGCTTGCAGCTGGCATCTCACTTTGTGTAAGCTGATGCCGGGGCAGGAGCAAAGAGCTGGTGCTCAGCAAGGACCCAGGACACCCCGTGTACCTCGCAGCTCAGAGGCCTTACTCACAGGGGGAAAGGCTGCTGCTATTTTCTACCTTCTTGGGAAGTGTGACTTTGTGAACTGATGCAAAGACTTGAAATACTCCTTATCTGGGATGGTTTGGAACAAAACCAGAAAATTCTCATCTAGAATTATTTCCCTCCTCTTCACCTTACCTCGTTAGTTACCTCAAGCAGATGGGCTCGTTTGGGATGGATGAAGAGTGATGAGACTCTCCACTGTCCAAAGCAGCCTCCGACTCACTAGGAAAGGAAATGGAGACTGCAAGGGGTTAGAAGGGTCCATAGTATAACACGAATGCTGAACTCGGATCTGACCAAAGCACTTGTGATGCCTATCTCCAGTTCTCACATTCTATTTCCAGTTTAACGAGCTAGAACCCATGTTGAGCACTGTCCACTTCTACACAGATTTCTGAAACAGATAGCCAGTCTTGGGCTTCAGTTACTGACGAGGACTGCCTTTCTTTGAGGAGACTTGGTTTATGTTTATCAATGTCTATTGTTAGCACCACTTCTCAATCAACTCTTCCCTCTGCAGCCACGCCTCCCTCGGGGAGAAGCTCTAGAGTGACAGACTAGAAGCCAGACCTGGGCTTCAGAGCAGATGTTCACGGCACTGGGCAGGTACCTGCACAGTGGGTGCAGCTGAGAGGATCCACTGAGGCGAGGTGGGAGATGACTACAAGGTCTATATTTAAACTTCACTTTATTATTGTTGTTGTTGATTTTTAATAATACCATGCAGTGAACTCAGACTACATGTTCCCTCCAGTTCCCTCTTACCCTCTCCGGCTCCTGCAGGCCCTTCCTGGAGGGGAGAAGTGAGAACGGAGTCTCAACCCCAGCTGAGGAGCTATTGGCAATTGCTAGTTGCCAGGAGAGGGACGGACAAAGGTGTGTGGGAGGGAGGAGGAGGCACAGCCAAGAGAATATGTGGTAAATATGATCACAACACATTGTAGTGAATTATCAATTAATAAAACATCGTTAAAATATATGTATACTCTAAGATTCTTTTCTAAAGGTTCAAAGTGTTTTTTAAAGACAATTTTTATTGAAGCTTTGTGCATTTCATACAAAATTTCCCAATCAAATCTAGATCTATTCCCCCTTCCTTGCCCCCCACCACATCAGAGCTCATGCATTCTGCCAAACATGTTTTTCATCTTTTTCCCAGTCTATTTTAAAATTTTCGATGCAGAAGTTTACTGTTTTGAGCAGAAGTTCATTGTTTCAATCAGTTCTTTGACCCAGTCTTTTTGTTGTTGTTGTTCCTTCCAATTTGCATCCCTCCAAAATATGCATATATGCATGCCACATATATCATAGGTTTTAGCATCTTAGGCTTATGATTTCTTTTTTTTTTCTTTATTAGGCTGAAAGTTGTCATGTTGGAAGGCTTCTCCTTGGCAAACCCAAACACCCATCAATTCTGCCCTTGTGATCCATACTTGGGTTTTCCTTTCCCATGGTCACCAAATGAGGTCCAGTAAGCACTGCATCCTGTCTTGATCTTCCTCTACTGGTCTCCATGATACAGCCTGGGTAGTCCAACAATGGCAGTCTATACTCTGAAGAGGCTGAAACTCCAGTAGTAGCTCAGTCCACAAGCTGGATGCCTTAGCAGTCCCCATCTGGCACTGAAGGTTAAGGTTTAGAGGATTCTTGGAGAGAGAGGAGTCTTCAATGCATATTGGTTGAAAAGCTGTCTCATGTCTTTGAAGGATGGCAAAAGCAGTGGCAGCCACAGGGTAACTGCACTTACCAGTAAGACAGGCAAATCAACCATGCTCTTTTTTTTTTTTTTTCTTTTTTTTCTTCTTACTAAGATCTCAAGTTTTATACCTGAAGTACAATTTCTCAGGCCTTGCTAATTATTGGGTTCAAAGTGTTTTTACTTGAAGCAAGTAAGCACCTGTGTCTGTGTCACAACTAATAACCCTGACAGGAAGGCCAGCTAGGTGTCACTTCAGACCAAGCCTTGTGACAAATGTTGGGTTTTAAGAGTCACCAAGACAATATTCCTCGCTGAAAAGAGTACGAGTGGTAAAGTCACTAGTAATATCCGGGCTTCCACAGTGGGTACTCCTGACACCTCCCTCCTCTCCATTTCCATCATCCACACTCCCTTGCTGGGTAGTGTGCCCAGCTCAGGAAGGGGAGGCACTTCCTCCCCACACACAGTCAGAAGTTCACCTGGTTCACCCAGTTCCTTCTTTCTCAGAGGCTGAGTGGGAAGGAAGGTGATGGATGGGTCTGTTCACTTCCAGGCGGTGGCAGCTTCCTTCCCACTAGTGGACAAGGATTGGAGGCCTAACTTAATTAACACCTAGGCTTGGTTGGGGGGTTAGAAAGCAGCCAGAGGACCTGTCAATTACCTTCCAGCTGTTGCAGTTCCTGCTGGAGAGAGCTGCTGACTAGCTCAGATTCTATATAGGCAAACTCACCTCTCTGGGGTCCTGGAGTCACTGTAGAAAGTAGCACAGAGAGCCAGCTGTGGCAGCAAACAAATCCCCTGCAAAGAGCTCTCAAAGGAGGCTAGTTTTTACTTTGACTTTTAAGGCTTTTTATTTGCAAGGAAACAATATGTTGTTGTAAATTGACTACTTCATTTTTGTGCAAGAAAGGAATTCATTTCAATAAACCAAAAATGACATATTGTGCAAGTAGCGAATGGTCTTGTTTAGTAGTTAGAGGTATTTTAAGAATCCAGAAATGGATGGTTTAGAGAAAAATAATGACAATAATGTTTAAGGATGCTGTTACTTTAAAAGTCCTGTTTGTATGTATTTTCTGTTGATTACATGGGAGAATTAAAAGTAAAATATTTTGAAGAGTGATAAATCTGCGGAGGACAGACAAGCCAGTTTTTTCTCAGGTTGTAAGTTTCCCCTGCCCTGCCTTTAGGTTTCTGGGTCATGTGTAGTTACAGACCAAAATGCAATTTTAAATAGGAAATATTTTTAACAACTTTGAGGATATTTAAGCCTTGTTTCTTTTCTATAATTAACTTTTAGTTCATAATGTTTATGTTCTTATGTCTGGTTTGATCTAGTTATATTATATTTTATAATTTATATTTTGTTTTGTTTTGGCTTCCTGTATCAATCAGTTATTCTGAAAGACTCATTCCTAATAGTTTCATTATTCCAGACTTTTGAGAAGACATTCTGGATTATTTTAAGTAATATTTCTTGAGCACTTGCAATATGCAAATACACTACCTCCTGGGTTCTGAGAATAAGAGGTTGATAGATCGTCCTCCTTTCAAGAACTCACACTTTGTGATCCCTTGTTTGAATACAAGAATTTCTTTTCTGAGGCCATGAAGGTGGAGCGGAGGGTGCTTCCACGTGACCCCATGAAGGAGAACGCAAGAATGAGAAAAGACAGACTGTATTTCAGAGGCAGAAGCGGAGGAAGAGCTTCATATATCCAGGGAGGAAGTGAAAGGATACCGGAAAGAGCAGAGAAGAGGAGGTGGAGAAAGAGCGAGCACAGCTTCTAGGGCAGAGGTTGGTGAGGCAGAAGCCACTGACAAAACATTTGTTTCTTCTTCGTTGAGCTGTGCCAGGAATGAGCCTTAAGTGTGGGATGCTCGGTAAGACCTCTCGGGAGTATTCTATAATGAAACACAAGGACACTGAAGATATAAATAGATTGAAAAACACTAAATGATGGGAAGATCGACCATAATCATGGACTGGCAGAATTACTATTGTGAAAATGGTTATGCTACTGAAATCAACCTACAGATTCAGTGCAATCTCCATCAATGTTGTAATGAACTAGCTAGAACTAGCTCTTCACAAAACTAGGAAAACACTTCTAAAATTCATATGGAGGACCAAAGTCTTTGAATAGCTGAGGTCAACCTTGGCAGAATGAGCAATGCTGGACGTATCACAGGTTTTATAGCACACAGCCAAGCTTTTCTAGATGAATGAATGGCTAGCTCAGGGCCTGAGGGACGTGGAAGGCCCACCCTCCTCTGCACAGCTAGTTGCCTTGTGTGTGTGGGTTAGGAGCACTGAGGTCCACTAGTGTCAGAGAAAACAAGTGCCCACTGCCTGCTCCCACCCCAGGGTCCAGCACAGGACACATTTACAATCAATTCATCCTTTCTTCTTCAGCGCCTGGGATCTGCGGTCTCGTAGTCCTGCCTAGAAACTCAGATTCAGCCCTGTACCCAGGAATCACAAAGCTAGAACCAATGAACAACATGTCTGAGAAGCAAGTTCTGGACCACTTCTGCTGTTTGTTTCCTTCTTGCAGTGTTGTACTATACCACTAGTGTTCATTTCTTAGTCTGTTTTTCCTTATAAATTTGTGGCTTCTGGACAGTAAGGCCCCATAACTCTAGCGTCTGACCTAGCCCCAGCTCCACATTGTGACAATGTGGATGTTAAACATGGTCTCTGCATAGATCAGGTGGTCCTGACACTTGGGAGAGCTTCATGCAGCTTCATGGTGAGTGAAGTCCCCAGTGAAGCCCCCAGTGAGGTATGTGCTGGGCGCTAGGAGAGTCAGTAGCAGTGCATCTAAGCACAGCTCTAGCCAGCATGCAGGGAAGTCCAAGCCTCCTACAGCAGTCTTAGAGATTGAACTAAACCAGACTGGCGAGAACCCAGAAAATAGCTGCCAGGTGCCGACACATGTCCAGGTAGCCAAGACCTAAGGGAATAATCCTCATGTGAATAAAGTGAGTTCACAATGCCCAAACACCAACTGAGAACCACTGGGCTGGGGCCTTTCACAGCGGGAATCTCAAGGCAGCCCAAATGGCAGATTCTGCATATTGTGGAGATGAGGAAACTGGCCCCTAGCAACTGCCCAATTACACAACAAGGGAGTGGCAGTCTCAGACCTAATCCCAGATCACATGGCTCCAAATTAGATGCTACTGTCCCTGCAACACATCTCCCTGGCCTGAATGGCAGGACTCAGAGCAGGGGTCCCTGCCCACTATCTTAGGGAACAAGGGTTTTGCTTCTGTGCCTTGGAGAACTTGAAGTCCTGTCACAAGTGACTATCATCCTCTGTGTCCAGGGAGCAGTGTTATCAGACTCCGGGTGGAGAACAAGCATCAAAGAACTTTGTCTCCACATGAATATAAATCTTCTTTAAATGACAGGGATTTATTGATACTAACTTTTCTATCCATTTGCATTGTTCCTATTAGCTATAATCCATTGTTCAGTTGTTCAGTCAGCATTCTTTTCTCCCAAATATTATTAAGGAGCAAGTGTTCAGTCTTCTGTGCCAATATCCTAACCTTTCTATTCATGTTACTTTAGCTCCTTTGTCAAATAACAGCAATGAAAAAATGAAATAATTCGGATAACAGGCTGCAATAGCCAGACCTTGCTCACTTCAAGCTTGCCTGGGCAACCACTGCTGTGAAAAGGTTGGTTGCTTAGAGATATAATTGGGAAATTATATACTGACTTAAAAGAGCTTATGTACAAACATCCAGATCATGATTAAATACCTATGTAGAACTACAGAAGATACTGTCAGCCCAGTTTACAAAAATGATTTATGGTAGCAGTGCTTTGAGAGCAACCTAGAGGCAATGACTCTCATTTTAGTGGAGCCTTGTACTTTGAAAATGAGAAAGCTTACAAGAGTTAGAAAGACGAGGGGTGCAGGGGTGATATACCTTTGTTTTGCTATAATTCTTTTTGCTAATCTAAGCTACAAAGCTGAGCGTTGAGAGGTTAGGTCCAAGCAGGACGTCCTATGCCTCAACACTGCCTTCTGTCACCAGCACTGAACCAACTACTGATATCTCTGTACCTCCATTTTGTTAGTTGTGAGAATGGGATCATTGCTCCCCTCTTAAGGTTCTTGGGAATTAAATCTGTCAGTCTATGTTTAAGCCGTAGCTGCGTTCTGCTTGCCTTACTTTCCTTGTGTATAAAATGGAATTAACAATTCTGGATATTGAATGAGATTGTTTGTATTAAGTATCAGCATTTAGAATATTAACACTGGTTCCCATCTTTCTTAAGAAAAATGCATTTCCTCAGTTTAAACAGACAAGAACACACACACACACATACACACACACACACACACACACACACACACACACACACACACACACACACGCACAGAGCTCCAAGGCGCCCCGTCCCCCTCTACAGAGCTCCAAGGCACCCCGTCCCCCTCTACAGAGCTCCAAGGCACCCCGTCCCCCTCTACAGAGCTCCAAAGCGCTCATTCTTCCTCCCACTCCAATCACTTTAAAGTCTGTAAGCTTGTCAAGAAGCTGTTGTTTTTCACTTCACTTTGGAACTCTCCCCGATAATAAACGAGAAGGCCCACATTAAAGGGCATTTATAATAACAGTAATAAAACAGTCATACATCTGGAGATAAACCAGCTTTAAAAAAATGAGTTTGGGCTATAAGCTTATTCCTTCACATTAGCATATATTTTGAACAGGGGTTCTTACAAAGGCACGCGAATGTTTGAGTGTGGGCAGTAGTCATTTTTTTTTTTAAATAGATTATTTTTTGGAGCCTTTTTAAACTCACAAGAAAATTAAGTGGAAGGCATAGAGATTTCCTGTGTACCCACTATCCCCACTACCAATATCTCTCTCTTCAGAACTGCACACTTGTGACAGTTGGTGGACACTTTATTATCACCCATCAAGGGTGATGGAGCTCACTCTGCCTGTTGTATTAATACATTCCACAAATTTAAATAAATTTCTAATGCATGTATCCACCATAGTAGCATCCTATGGAATAGTTTCCCTGCCCTAAAAGGCCTTCCTTCTGAAGAATCATTTCTCTTCGCCACCCAAAGCCTGACAACCATTGAAGTTGTTCCTGTTCCTATAATTTTACGTTCTGATGTCACATGGCTGGAACCATACAGCACAGTGTTCAGACTGGATTGTTAGCACTGTGTATTCAAGGCTTTCCATTCTTCATTACATCCTGATGCTCATTTCTCTTAGTGATGATAAATATTCTACAGTTTATCCACTCTGCCGTGGGAGGACATTCCCTCTGCTTCCATTCGATTCCAGCTGTTTCTGTGCAGGCTAAGTTTTAGATCCCATGACACATAATAAGCATTATACCTAGGTCACATGATTGGAGTGTGTTTAGTAATGAACAACTATGTCCATTGTCCGATGACCCCCTCAGTTTTCAGCAGTGACAACATTCTAGACTTTGGGCATTCTAACAGGAGTTTAATGATGTTTATTTTGGTTCAATTCACACTTTCTTCAATTATACGATGAGGGTAACTGCTCTCCGCACAGATTTTTGGTAAGGTGTATGTTAAAACCATTGGTCTATTTTTTAAACTTGTGTTGTTTATTTTCTTATTATTAAATTTATCACTCTGTTTAGGCTATGTTTCCAGGACTGCGTCCATTTGCTCTAACTTATCCAATAAGTTGAATCTAATTGTCCATGATAGTTTCCAATGATTGTTTATGAAATTCCAATTATAACAGTTGAACTTTCGCTTCTGATTTTATTTATTTGAGTCTTACTTTTTCTGGAACTCATCTAAGGGCTTACTTTTTTATTTTATTAAAAACCAACTCTTTATACTTTTGTTAGGCTTTTCTGTTGTCTATTTGATTTATTTTGCCTCTGAGCTATATGATTTCTTCCTTAACTTGGGGATTGGCTTGTTCTTTATTGAGTCTTTTATGATGGAATGTCAGGCTGTTTAAAATTTTTATTTTTTATTAATATAGGCACAATGCTCTGAGTTTCCCTCATTGACGTCTTCTGCTCTCCTTTAATATTTAAGTTTTGGTGGGTTCCATTTTCATCTTTGTCTAAAGATATTTAAAAATTTTTGTCTTTATTCTTCCTTGGCCCTTCGGTTGATCAGGAGGGCTAATGTTAATTGATACCATTTAAAGTTAGCATTCTACGCCAGGCGTGGTGGTGCACGCCTTTAATCCTAGCACTTGGGAGGCAGAAGCAGGTGGATCTTTGTGAATTTGAGGTCAGCCTGGGGCTACAAGGAGACCCTGTCTCGAAAAGACCAATAAATAAATAAATAAATAAATAAATAAATAAATAAAGTTAGCATTCTGTAAATCTGCTGGTCTCTACCCTAGTGGTCAGAAAGGATTTTTTATTTGAGTTCAGTCATCTTTAGTTTCTTTCAGTCTGTGTCCTAACATACAACCCATTTTAAAGAATATTCTATTCCTCTTGGATGCAGTGTTCTGTATATGTCTGTCCTGTCTATTTGTTCTAAAGTGTAGTTCAAGTTCAGTGTTTTATTTTTTTTTATATTTTATTTTGTTTGTATTTTTATGTGTATGAGTGTATTGCCTGCATGTATATAAGTGCCCCTGTCGTGCAATGCCCATGGAGGTCAGAAGAATGCATTGTTGGATCCCCTGGAACTGGAGTTGTGAACAGTTGTTAACCACCATGTGGGTGCTAGGACTCAAACATAAGTCCTCTGTAAGATAGGCAGTGCTCTTAACCACTGAGCCATCTCTCCAGCCACAAGTTCAGTGTTTTCTAAGTAAAGCTCTGCCTGAATAACCTATCCACTGTTGAAAGCCCTTGTGATTATTTTATCTCTGCCAGTTCTCCCTTCAGCTCTGATTGTTAGTCAGCTTTGAGGCTCTGTGACAAACTTAAGGAAGGGAAGACTTACTTTGATGCAGGGTCCAGAAGTTCAGAGCATGTTTTCTGGTGCTACTGCTATGAGGCTGGACATCATGGAGGGAGAACATGGTGAAGGAAACCAGCCAAGACAGGGAAGAGAGAGATACAGGAAGAGGTCAGTACTCTTAACCACTTAGCAATCTCTCTAGTCCCCTGAACTCAATTTATGAATGTAGTATTGCATTACATCGAAGACAGACAAACATTTCATTAGAAAACTTCCTATCAAGATCTCTGATCAGCAATGATGCAAAAATCCTCAATAAAATAAAAAGTAATTAAATAACATAACAGAAAACTTACACATGACTAACTGAAATTCATCCTTATAATGTCGGATTAGTTAAAAAACAAACATATCACTTAAAGTAACATATCAATTGATGGAATAAATGGCATTAATCACATTATTATCTATTAACATTTCACAAGTTTCCTTAATTAGTTATTGTGGGTGCTTATGTAGCACAAATGTGGAAGTCAGAAGACAACTTGCAAAACTGAGTTCTCTCATTCCACTGTGTGGGCCCTGGGGGTCAAATTCAGGTTGTCAGGCTTAGCATCAAGTGCCTTTCTTTACCCACTAAGCCATCTTGCCAGCCATCAACAAAATTCTTGATATGAAATTTCAGTTAATGGATAATAGAATAATGGCCACTTGGACAGACCATAACTAACATCACAATCAATGGCGAAAACCTCTTTCCTATTAAAATTTATCGTGAGGCTGCCTATTTTCAACATTTCTAGTCATTAACAACTGGAAGTGCTAACAAGAAGAGTAAGACAAGAAAAAAGTAATAAACTTAATCCAAAGCAGAAAAAAAGAAGCAAAAGTATCTATCCAAAGATGGCATAACTGTGGGTAGAAAACTCCTCAAATAAACCAGACATCTAACAACAGAATGCAGGGTGCTTGGAGAACACAAAATCAATGTGTGAATTCTTTGTGTGCATTACAATAGGATCAAAAGGGAAGTATAAGATCTGTGCCCTGAACACTATAAAACATTAATGACACAAAGTTTTGGGGCATACTACATATATATTGGTTTAAAAAATACCTTTACAAGCAAAAGCAATATACAGACTAAATGGATTCACTATCACAATTCAGATTTCTTTATTTGTAGAAATAGAAAAATTCAAAAGTTTATATAGAACCTCGGATAGTCAAGGCAATCCTGATAATGGAAAATGGGATAATACCGCACACTTGGGTTTCAAATTATATTACAAAACTATGGTGACCAAAAGAGTATAGTGTAAGCATTGGCAAGGTGCCTGCCTGGAGATGCTCAGCACATGGTTCCACCATCGGGAGGACTCAGACAAAGCAAAACAAAATTGAGATTCTACCAGTGTTGAAGGAGATCATCAAAGTGCAGCAGGCATGAACGGAGATGCTGTGGACCATGGAGACCCAGAACAGCCCTAAAGATGGAAACACAACCATTATCACTGTGCATTCCCAGTTGAAGACAAACAGCATATCAAACTGAGGAATGAGCAAGCAAGAAACTACCAACAAACCTCACAAGTGTGCACACCTCCGGTGCCTTCTGTTTCAGAAGCCTCCAGCTCTGACAGTGTCCGAGAACATTTTGGAGAAGACACAGGGTCTGTGATGACACTGTGTTACCCCAGAAAAAGGCTCATCCCAGGCTCGTGCTGCCCAGTAACAGCCTTAGAGCCTGCCTGGCCAGTCCCACAGAGAGGAGAGCACTTCTGCCCACCCTTTCATGGCCCTTGGAAGCTACCAGGCAGCTCAGCCATCCTCCCACATTTCAACCACGTTTCGTTGACCCTGGAAAGTTTCTGGGTGACTTCACTATGCTACAGAGGGGCCCTATCCCAACATGCCTGGAGAAAACTTGGCAGGTACCCAGTACCCATAGCTTGGAGAACATTTTTTCCTTGCCATACTCACAACCCCCTTTTTTACCTAACGTAGCTGCAGACCAGATCGTAGATCAGTTCTGCAAACTTCTGCAGCCCAGGCTTCTGAGACACACAACAGCATTGTTGAGACTGGCTGCAGATGAAGAGGTAGTCTAGGGGATGCCCTTGTGCACACTGGAACCAAAGCCACTGCTGCCTATCCAACTCACTCCTGGAAAGAGAAAACCTTACTGTGAAGGTCAGAAAATTAAGGGAAGCGTATGACCTCTCAGATGTTAGAATCCCAATATAAGGCCACAGGAGCCATGCAAGACCAGGGGAATGTGATGGTACCTGATGCTCAAGCAAAAGAGCTCAGTGAGAAGGAAATTAGTGAACTGCTTATCATAATAATGATCAAGGAAACAGAATGAGACATAGAATGCATTCAATAAAAGTTGGAGAACAGTTCAAGGTCCAAGCAAAAAATCCAGTAGAAATGAGCGTAGTAGAGTATCATTTGAATCCCAGCACTCGGGAGATAGAGGCAGGCAGATGTCTGTGGATTGTGGCCAGCCTGGTCTACATAGCGGGTTCCAGGCCAGCTGTGACTACAGGGAGACCCTGTCTCAAGAAAAAAGAAGACATAAATCCAGCAGCTATATAAAAAAACACATAGAAATCTTGAAACTGAAGAACTCAATAAATGAAATAAACAACACAGGCAAAAGCCTCAGTGACAGGATGGAACAGGCCAAACAAAACAACTCTTTAACTTTAGTACAGGTCTGTGGCAGTAACTCACATTTAAAACTTCATTTAATACAACCGAATCCATTTAGTGCTCCTTGTATGTGCCTGGGCATGGGCTGGACCATCTACTGGAGTGAGGTCCAGCCTTGCAGGGCCACATCCCTGAAGAAAACTGACTCTCCCTCCCACTGTGCCCATCAGTTGCCAGTCAACTGAGGGTGGACTTCACAAGCCCCTCCCTGATCCATGCTGGGATTTTGACTGACTTGATTTTTTCTTTTCTTTTTTTTTTTTTCAGTTTTTATTTCTTTATTTTTTAAGGGATTCACAATATAAGAGCACAGTTGTTTTCAGATCACATTAACGTTGCTCAGTTTGGCATACAATTAGGTAACTAGTACTAGCATCCACAGATGAGGGATACCATTCGTCATTTGTTTTTCTGGGACTGTGTTACTTCACTTAGCACGATATCTTCTAGCTCCATCCATTTACTTGCAAAGCTCATGATGTCATCTTTCTTTACCTCTGCATAGAACTCCATTGTGTAGATGTACCACATTTTCTCTATCCACTCGTCAGTTGAGGGGCACTTGGGTTGGTTCTAGCTCTTTGCTATTGTGAAGAGAGCTGCAATAAACATGGCTGTTTAGGTATCTCTGTGGTAAAATGAGTCTTGTGGTTATATACCTAAGAGTGGTATGACTGGGTCAAGTGGTAAGCTCATTTTGAGTCTTCCAAGGGTTCTCCACACTGCTTTCCATAGTGGTTGTATGAGTTTACATTTCCACCAGCAGTGGATGTGAGTGTTCCGCTTTCCCCAAAACCCCTCCAGCATTTGGTATCATTTGTTCTCGTGGTCCTAGCCAATCTTACTGGAGTGAGATGATATCTTAAAGTGGTTTTGATTTGCATTTCCTTAATTATTAGTGAAGTTGAGCACTTTTTAAGATGTTTCTCGGCCATCTCTAATTCCTCACTTGTGAAGTCTCTGTTCAGCTCTTTGTTCCATCTTTTGAGTGGGTCATTTGTTTTCTTTCTTCTTTGTTTTTTCAGTAGTTTATATATTCTGGAAATCAATGGTTTGTCAGATGTTTCTGTGGTAAAGGTTTCCTCCCACTCTGTGGCATTTCTCTTCACTTCCTTGATTGCTTCTTTAGATGTACAGAAGCTCTTCAGTTTAATGAGGTCCCATTTGTTGATTGTCTACCTTAATTCTTGCACAGCTGCTGTCTGATTTAGGAACTCTTTTCCTATGCCTATGTCTTGTAGTCTGCTGCTAACTTTTTCTTCTATCACCTTCAGTGTTTTGAGTTTCATGTTGAGGTCTTTGATCCATCTGGAATTGACTTTTGTACAGAGAGAGAGGTAGGGGTTTAATTCCAATACCACTTGCTGAAGATGCTGTCTTTCCTCCATTGTGTCTTCTTGGCCCCCTTGTCAAATATGAGGTGGCTGAATTGTATGTGCCCAAGTTTGTAGCTTCAGTTTTGTTCCACTGGTCAACAGGTCTGTTTTTGTGCCAATACCAAGCTGCTTTTATGACTATAGCCCTGTAGTATAGTTTGAAGTCTGGTATAGAGATCCCCCCGTATTGCTCTTTTCCCTCAGGGTGGGGGGAGTGGGGGTGCGGAGGTGGGGGGGATATTCCCTGTGCTTCAAGTGGTCTTGGGAAATCCCCTACCTAAGCTCTGTGCCCTGAAGTCTCACAGTGGCAACAGGCTCACCTCTTATACCAGGTAGCAGGGAGACTCCGCCCCCGCAAGACAATGATCGAATTATCCAACAGACCAATAAAAACGATTATCCAACAACCCAGTGATAGAATTATCCAACAATCTGCCTGGCTGAAGTGCCCAGCTCCTACCTGTGCTTCAGGTGGTCCTGGGAAATCCCTGATCTCAGCTCTGTGCCCTCAAGTCACACTGGTGTCCTTTAATGCATCCTGCCTCATGATTTGCTATGAGAACTGTCCCTACTTGAATTCACAATACCTCGCGTTTTCTCCAGCCCTGTGACTGTGACATCTTCACCGTCCTGTTGATTCTCACTCTGGCTTTAGCAACGATGAGCTGAAGCCCCCGTGATAACACCCAGCTCTGTTTCCTTTCACCCCTGGGCCTCCTTCTTTTGGCTCCTAGTAAAGCAGAACTTATCCTTAAAAATCTATAGGCAGTTACAGGTATGAACTTTATAATCATCCCTTGAATTCTAAGGTGATAGGAAATATGTGTCTAAAAGATAAATAAAATTGATGAACATAAAGAGCTACATTATCTAGTAGGAGTCACATCAAAACTGTCAGCTGTGGATCTTTGCTACATGTGAATATTTAGAACAATGAGTGTGCAAGTTAACAATTAGCCTGTCACATGTCATCACGGAAGAAGCACAGTCCCTCTGAGTCCAAGAAAATGGAATTTATCTTTTACAGAAATTGCAGTAGCTGATGTTGATACTTTTTTATTTATATTTATATTGATTTATTTGAGACAGGGTCTCTCTGTAGCCCTAGGTGGCCTGGAACTTGCTATGTAGACCAAGCTGGCCTCCATTTTACAGAGATCCACCTTCCTCTGCCTCCTGAGTGCTCAGATTAAGGATGCACCACCAAACTTGGCTTGTTACTAGATTTTTAAATGGATTCTTCCAGCCCCATAAGCAAGAGGATGATGTGAAGAGGGCCAGGTGATGTCTATGAGGCAGGGAGTTCCACTGAAGAAGAGCTCAGAGCTCACACAACTCCAGAGAAGAGACATGCCAGAGCATCGCTCTGGAGGGAGACACTGTATCCTGTAAGGCTGTTTGGTGCGGAGTATCCTGTAATGTCAACGAAGAGTTGGTCATACCTCAACTGAGGACACACAACTGTGGGAACCTTGGGATGGCATCCTACAAATGACAGCTCTCCTCATTTTGGTTCCTCAAACTGTTCTGGCCATCAGGACCAAAAGGTGCATTCTTTTCTAGTCAGTGCCTAGTTCTCCTAAAGGATGGACTGAAGAGTGTGTCCTTTTCTAAGTAGAACCCAGTCCTCCTTAAAGAAGAACCCTGGAAACTCAGAAAAACATTTTTTCTATCCATATGGCTTAATATGAAATAGACACCTAAAATCTTTATAGCCTAAACATTAAACAAAATAATACTCTGTTCACAGTTTGCACATCTAGAGACACTTGTTATGCAGCCATGAAAGTGGTCAATGAAACTCTGTAGAGACGTGTTAATGAAGATTCCATGTCTTTTAACTGTAGTAAAGGCTTAAACATCTCATTTTCAGCTTATTAATAATCACAAGGTATATGCACAAATAGCTGCAGTTGATTCTGAGGCAGATAACAGGTGAGACCAGGACACAGCACCTGATGTGTGTGTGTGTGTGTGTGTGTGTGTGTGTGTGTGTGTACTTTGTGGATTGTTGGGGTGTATATGGTTGACTTTGTTTCCCACTTTCATAAACAGAGGCACCTATTCAACATGTTGAGAAAAAACACATTTTTCACCTCTATGCACTTTGCTACTTCCGGCAAATACAGAGAAGATGAGTGTGCAGCTCTTGCCTGCAGGGGGCGACCTCAGCATCACACGAGTGTGTGTGACTTCTGCAAGGGTGACCTCAGCACCACGCAAGTGTGTGTGACTTCTGTCCCTTCTCCTCGCCACCATCATCCATGGTGGTGTCTTAAGTCTGCAAAGCAGGAAGAAGTTTGGCATGCTCACATCTCGCATGTCAGCATTTGGTTAGCTCTTCACTGACATCTCATAAGCCTCCCTATTTTAGACCTGAACTCTTCAATAAGAATATGAATGAAAAAAATCTAATTATTTAAATGAAATAAAGTGGAAGAAATCAGTTCCTCACAATACTAACAACATTCCACAAACTTAAGAGCTGGTGGTTGTTGTGTTGGACAGTTCAGATACAGACTGTTTCCATCATCACAGAATGTTCTGGTAAACAGAAGTGTTTTAGATTATAATTTTGCTTGGTAAAGAGCAAGGTAGGTTATGAACTGGTACTGTGTAGCATTTCCCTTTTAATAAAAGCAGTCATCCTGCAAGGAGGGAGGGTCCTTAGGTTTCAGAAATATAAACAGCACACAAGTCTCAGGAATCTCCTGAAACTTGCCAGATTCCAAGGCTCCTCTCTACCCAAGGTTCTATACCCAGCAGGGACATCTGGGGAGGAGAGAAGCTGGGGAGATGAGACTCGGCAGCCTGTGGAGCTGTATGTATACTGTGTAGAGAGCCCCAAGGTTCCAGCTTTCCTGAGTGGTAGCCTGTCCTGGGTGAGCTTTGATGATGCAATGGCCTCTGAGTAAGTAATCCCTCACTCAAACTCCTGTAAGTAATCCCTCACTCAAACTCCTGTAGGTAATCCCTCACTCAAACTCTATAACTGATCCCAATGAACCATTGGTTCAGCAACTTGGATGTTGGTGGTGTTACTTTGGCCTTTCATTGGTTGCCCACTTGGGGTGAATGGATGTTTGTTCATGTACCCCAGGAACTGTGTCACACAACTGCATGTAGACCCAAGAGCTGTTGCTCAATGTGTCAGACTGAAGAACAAGTAAAACAGGCATGTAGGTTACACCATCATGGGAGAAAAGACGCAGATAAAGCCTGGATATAAATGTAAATACGGAATTCATTCTGTGCAAGTGCTTCATTCCTCCTGCTTATTGTCAAGGAGAATGAGGCTCACTCAACACGACAGAGCTGACCCACTGAACTGTTTCTGAGTGGGTGACGGTCTCTGGGACTCTGTGGAGCTTCCCCCTGTGGTGGCGTTTCACTGGCTGCAGGATTCTCAGTGGTGATTTGCTTGAAAAATATAAATCTGTAATTACCACATTAGCTCTCAGAAGAATTAGACAGGGTATGTGCTTTGTAAATGTCACCTGATATTTGCCTGTGGCATTTTAATTCCTCCCAGTGTTGGCACACTGCGACATCTCTGTGTTGCTTCATAGCCCTTTCTTCTGCATTTCTCATTCTGCTTACAGCTGCACTTTAGGAGTTAGTGAGAAAGCTAGACAGTTTTTCAATCCCATTGGTCCTCAGTAACGAGATACAGAAATGAAAATCTAAGAATTATTTGAGGAATGTTCATCTCCAATTAGCTGTTTATATATCTTAATTAGAGGAGAAAATTAGAACAGTCCCCCTGCCAATAAGCTACCAGCTAGAGTTCAAGGATGGGGAGGAGGACAGGCAGGCAGACATGGTCAAAGTGTGCTGAGCGGCTTTGACGCCACCGTGCATGCACTTTCTCCTTCAGTCTCTTTTAAACTTCACAGTTAGCATCTTGGGGTCTCTACTGGTGCTGTGACCAGGATGACAAATGTCCCCACACTCAGAGTTCAAAGCCAGTGCTGGATGGGTGTCCTGCTCAGGTCCTCCCAGTTGGCTCTTTCTTTGTCCATATTTGAAATCTTCATGTTTCTTCATTTTCGTACTTGTCACACAGGTTTTTTTATTTCCATGAGTGGAAAAGTTTGTGCATCTTGTAAGACTTATTTGACTTGCAAGACTTACTTTAACTGTGAACAGGCATGGTGGCTCATGTATTTAATCTAAGCAATGAGGCCTATCTCTGTGAGTTCAAAGCCAGCCGAAATAGGCATATCTCTGTGAGATCAAAGCCAGCATTGTCTACATAAGGAGCTCATTGTCTACATAAGGCCAGCCAGTGCTACATAGTGAAATCTTGTCTCAAAAAAGCAAAACTAAATAGACAAATACATAATATTTTTAGCTGTGTGGATGTTCCAGGTTGTTTGCTTATGATGATCAGGCAGGAGCTTGTGTGTGTGATTCTGCTAGTATCAAGCCGTTTCTTTACAGACTCTTCACAGTAGCTGAGCCCTGGACACGTATGCACAAGCCTCCTCTCACATTTCCATACAATTAATTCCACAATGTGTGACAGATAGTATTAGAATTTTATAACTTTCTCAGGATTCCTTTAAAGCTTATACTAGTTTAAGCAAAATGCTTTTAATTTCCGTATGGTAAATTTTTCTAATATCCCCACCCTGGGACTCCACCAAGGTTCACACAATCAGTGAAGGGATTTGGTACTTTCTCCACAAATGTGTATGAACACGTATATCTTCACAATTATTTTGTGATCTGATTTTTCCCTCTGATATTAATCATATCTTATTCTCCCTCAACATTCTGAGAAAATGCGTGTGGTTCAAAGACATAGTTTGGTTATATGAGATCCAGTGGTTACATTGTAGGAGATCTATGTTATTTGTTGAATTTTTGTTTTTTACATAACATAGATATAACAACCTTTGGATTTTCTTATCCTGGTACATATTTGTTTTTATACTAGTAGAGAAATTTCTGAAAATTATTAAAGCTAGCCAAGAATACTCACTGTTCAATCTTTACATAATAATCTATGATAACTTTGCTCATCTAAAACAATAGTTACTAAGTTATTCCTGGTGGAATCCTTCTTTTCCCATCATGCAATGCTCTAATGTTTTGCCAGCATCTGGCATGTTTTTACTGTACTCACTCTCATCACCATCCATTCCCGGCTGGGGATGTCTGTTATTCAGAATTTCATGAACAAGAAGACATAATTAATTCATAGTCACATAATTTTTCCTTTTTAATATTGTTTGCATTTCAACGGGGTTTAAAACCTTATATTAGAAAGCCCTGAGCCTGTCACATCCCTAGATAAATGTAATTTCTTTCTTTCTTTCTTTCTTTTCTTTTAAAAAAATTTTTTTAAAATTTATTTATTTATGTGAATGTACTGTCTGCATGTAGGTTTGTGCACCCGTGTCGTGCAATGCTGCGGAGGTCAGAAGAGGGTGTCGGATTCCCCTGGAACTGGAGTTCTCCTGGAATTGGAGTTACAGACGGTTCTCAGCAGCCATGTGGGTTCTGGGGATCGAACCCGGGTCTTCTGCAAGAGCAGTCGGTGCTCTTAACCGCTAGGCTATCTCTCCAGCCCCGATAAATGTAATTTCTTACTATGTGCAAGATATGGATACTTATATTTGCAGACAAGTATCCCAGTCACACATAAAAGAAGCTTCTTTGGCAGCAGATGGAGATTATTACAGAGGTCCACAACTGACCATACACAGAGATTGTGTGAATTGCCCAAGCCTAAGTGGCATATCTGTGATGCATCTTCAATACCTAAGGTTCATGGAACATACATAGAACAAGGGGTAAAGAGAACACGAATGCATCTCTCAGTTCTCATCAATGAAGCTCACTTATGCAACAGAGAGCCAGGAACACAAAGGGTCACAAATGGCCAAAGCATAGAAAATAAGAGTCTGCAGAGTGTGATTTCTTAGACAGGACTCCACCCACTCAGGGCTTAGGGACCATTGTGGAAGAGCGGGCAGAAAGATTGTAAGAGCCAGGGAGAAGGTGCATGAACATATGGAAATAGAGTCCTATAGGCTCCTGGGACCTTGCTTATATGAACCTACAGCAATGGTGTCAGCATGGACAAGACCCATACAAAATCAAGAAGCAGACAAAACTCAGGAGAGAACTGTGTAAATGGACAGTAGGCCCCATCACAACTGAAGAATTATTAGCAGCTGATTACTTCTAGTTGAGGAAGAGCTGATCTTCTTAAATGGAGGGACTCTAGATAGGGCAACTAGTCCTCAGTGGATATACTTGCACTGGGGGATGACTGAGGACATGAACTTGACAAATGATAGAATGTGTATTAAGTCCCAGTGGAGGGCTGTGGAAGGGTGTTCATAGGGAAGGTATAAAGATAATCAAGATTTTCTGTATGAAATACACAAAATTTCAATAAAATTTTATTTAAAAATCCCCTTATATTAGCAAGATGATAGAATTTTACCATTGCTCAGAAGATTGAGAAAATTCTATAAACAAATTGTGTCCTTCATTGATTAGTCTTTTATTATAATTATTTCACAAATAAAAGTATCATGCAAGTAGCTTCCCATAGACACTCAAACACCTGCTCAGTCCCAAACTCGACACATCTCTGACCTTCTGTACAGGTGGAACGGCCATTCTGCAGCCCTGCAGCCTCACTTCAGGCTTCACTCCTTCACTATTGACTACAGTTTATGCACCTATCGCAAAAAGAGAAGAAATGAAATGACAGAAAGAAATAAAACCAGAAAAACAATTAGCTTTATCTCCTGTTTGGTGAGTCACATGTCCTTTGCCCACGTTCTAACTTTCTCATGACCTAATACCCTTTCTTGCCTCCCTTCCAAGTGTTGTAGTATACTCACACTTACACCTGTCACAGACACATGTATACATCATAGGCTAGGGTCCTCATATGAGGACATTTTTTTCTTTCTAAGATTGGACAACCCTGATAATATTATTTATTCTGAAGTTGAGATTTGAGGCTAATGATCATGAGCTGGTCCTCTGAAATTAACTTGTAAAGGTAGTTGATGTCCCACAAGGCCCTCAAATAGGTCAAATGTCAAGCTAGAGAGTAGGTGACCTCTGGCTAAGACTGTTGTTGTATTGCTAAAATGCCTAGGACACAGCTAATTACACAGGAGACATACACAGCAAGCACAATTTGTTTAATTGATCAACTAACAGGAACATGGGCTCTGGTCCTTGATCTCTAGATTTCTGACCTTATTTCCCTTTACTGGAAATCCCTGTAATCCTGCTGCAGGGAATGCCTGTGAGAAGTACCAGTGATGGTTCTGAGCACAGTAGGACATCAGGAAACTGACTGAGTCAAAATGAGGAAAATTAAAGGTGGTGGTAGATCAGGAAAACACTATACTTATTATGCAAAAGAAAATGTGAATAAGACACAAATCTACAAATGGTCCAGAAAGGAAAATGATGATTGAAGTGAGCTATCATTATAGCTACAATTATATAATAATATGCAGAGCATCATAGAACCAGAGTGACAGGTGGTGGACTCTGCCAGAGCCAGGGAAATAGTGATGCAGGAGTTACTGCCTGGGGAGTGTTTTGAAAGATGGACAGAAGTTTGTTAGGTGCATAAGAAGAAACAGGAAGGAGGAAGGACATACTGTGTAGATGTGGAAGAATATATCAAGTCCTGTGGTAGGTAAGGTATCAGCTGCACAGTCGAACAGGCCGTGGAGACATTATGGGTGTGAGAGCACTTCAGTAACATGTGGCAGAGTGCCAATTCCAAGTGCAATGCCACTTTATTCAAATGCAACATGTCATTCTATAGGCAGTGTGACATCCCCTCCTAGCAGCCAATCCCAGACCTTTGCATCATCATGTCATCCCAGCTCATGGGTATAAACAGAGGGGTCCTGTGACCCATGTTTCTGACTCAGGAACATGCTGGCTGGAATGTTAGCTCAGATCCTATATGCCACATTCCCCCCCCCCTTTTTTGCCCCCACAAACTCAAAGAGCATTGTAGAAGTGGTGGCCAGTTTCCTTTGGCCCAAATGGCTATGGCTGCTCTGTAAAATACAAAAATACTAAGAGTAATCAATGTCCAAATAAAAACTTGATACAGAGAAAACCAACCAGTGAACACAAGCAACATTCACACAAACCCAATTAGCAAATATCTGCATCCAATTTTACACAGATAGGGAATTTGGCTGTACCCCAAAGTCTCAAGTCCAACTGGAAAGGCCTGCATGTACAGCCATGCTGACCAAATGAAATTCCAGACATATTTGCTGTGATCTCACAATTTGCACCCCCCTTTAGCCCTTAAAAACTGGCCCCTGGGCCTTGGAAAAGGGGGTAGAGACAGTGAGAAGAAAAATGATTCTCTTTTTTGAAGTGACACATAGGACTCTTGGGTCTGTACAAGCTTTGCTTCCAATGAGTTGGTGACTCATCTGGGGGTCTCCTCTTTAATTCTACTAATAAAACACAAATAGCAGGAAGTACAGGCAAACAAACATTGACTTCATGACAAGCTATGTTATGGGCATAGACACAAATGTTTGGATGGTATTTTAGTCTAAGAACTGTGGCATTTTGTGCAAAGGGATTGGTAATAGCTTTCTATTGTAGCATATAACATCTTTAGCCACTTGAGGGAGGCAAGCTTGTAGTATCAGTCATGTGCTACTCCTCAAGGAGTGGGCCATAGATCTAATTACAATTATTGGCATGTAGAAACATTAGGCTGCCACTATCTGCACTCTTTCCAGGCAAGTAAGGTATAGCTTACAAGTCTTGCATAACTCTGGAGACAATTTCCTTGCAGTGACCTGCACAACACCCTCTGTGCTGGATAGCTTTAGTGTCATCTTGACACACCTGGGTTAAGGGAGCCTAAATTGGGGAATTGGCTCCATTGGACTGGCCTGTGGCCACATCTGTGGAGTATTGTCTTGATTGTTGAGCAATGTGGGATGGCCCAGCCCACTATGGGTGGTGCCACCCTGGGCAGGTTGTTGTGTACTATATGAGAGGGCAGGCTAGGCATGGGCCAGGGGAGCAAGCAAATGAACATCATTCCTCCATGACCTGTGCCTCAGATCCTGCCTCCAGGTTCCTGCCCTGAGTTCTTGCATTGGGCTCCCTAAGTGATGAACTGTGACCCAGGAAATGTATGCTGAATAAACCCTTTCCTCCCCAAGTTGGTGTTGGTCAGAGTGTTTTTATCACAGCAATGGAAGACAAACTAGAACACCCTCTGGCATTATGAAGGTCAGCTGTCCATTTGCATTGTAAGGACACAACATAATTTTTCCTTTCCATGCTACCACCATCAGTAGGGTCTTACCATCTGTTTTTTGCATGTACCCCAACATCACAGAAAAATAGCCTTTGTTTGGGGGCTTTTAGTGCCCCCCTGCCAATAGCTCCTTGGTAAAGGTAGCCCACAGCTGGCATAAGCTTTTATTTACCCATAATTCTCACCTGACCAGAGAGCAAAATTTAGAGGTAAGGCATTAATCCAAAGGTATAGGCACAAATCTCCATGTTACCATAATTTCTGGATGCTTAGACAAGTCAGTTCCCCTGCTGGTGGGCCCCATGCATACCGTGAATATTTCTTGCTGGAACCCAGATGGGGGCTCTGACTCTGGGAAGACAAACAAGCCCCTTTCTCATAATTAGTAGTGGATTTGGTTTTTCATTGTCCCAACATTGCATCCTGGCATAGCACCAATGTCATCTACCATGGCCTGTCAGAGGTCTCCAACGTTTATGGATTGGAGTTGTCATTTCTAATTTCAAAATTGAAAAATTGACAAACGTTCAGAGTCGAGAATTCTCTACAAACTGCATCCCAGAGGGAGGCATACTTCCATCCCCCCTTTTGTTTATTGGTACCATGAACAGAACAGTCTCTCTTGTTTTCCAGACTCCTATATCTTGACCTATAATTTTTTTAAAAAGACAGAAGTTGTATTACATTTCTATAGACAGGAATTAAGTTGTAAAGGTCTGCTAAGACCATCTAAACTGTCTCCTATTGGACTGTATACCATTGATCAAAAGAGGTAAAACCCAGCATTTCTTGAGTCAAATTACCTTTATAGGCAAAGGAAATGGCACAGGTAATATTTGTACAACACAGGGAAATATGAAAAACACTTATGCACATAGAATCCCCAAACTGTTACTGGGAATCTAGTACAAGTTAGCAGTAAATAAAATATTAGTAACAATTTTGTATCCCCAATTGGTTTAAGTGTTTTTTATTTGAAAATTTACATGAAAATACTTAGCCAATTTTATTTCATATAGGCATTTTAATTTTTTGCTAAATTTTTAAATACCATGTACTGTGTAGATAAAGCCTGGGCAAAAACTGAATATTTTTAAATAAACCTTGACCAGATATACTTTTTAAAATTTTTATTTTTATATGTGTATGAATGTACTGTCTGCATGCAGGTTTGTGCACCCGTGTCATGCAATGCCACGGAGGTCAGAAGAGGGTCTCAGATTCTCCTGGAACTGGAGTTCTCCTAGAATTGGAGTTACAGACGGTTTTCAGCCACCATGTCGGATCGAACCCGGGTCCTCTGCAAGAGCAGTCGGTGCTCTTAACTGCTAGGCCATCTCTCCAGCCCCTACATTTTGTTTTTTAAACTACTTGACTGAACCATGACCTTAGAGAAATTAAGCTTATCTATATAGTTTTATCCTTCACCTATTATAACAAACCCTTTTAGACCTTTATTATTTGTATAGACTGTCATTTATCTCTATATAAAGCCTCTATATAAATTTCCATATATGAAGAAGGAACAGTTATTTTAACACATCATTCTAAAGTACAAACTTTAGGATGTCTTAGCAAGTTTTGGAGCAGATTCTAAATGACCAATTAATTTAAAATTTTTAGAGATGTTTTACCAAGATTTGGCACAAAATTCTGTTTACTTTAAAGATGTTTTACCTAGTGATTAAATGACTTATGTATAAAACACATTTAAGGGCTGGAGAGATGGCCTAGCGGTTAAGAGCGCCGACCGCTCTTGCAGAGGACCCGGGTTCGATCCCCAGCAACCACATGGCGGCTGAGAACCGTCTGAAGCTCCAAATCCAGGAGAACTCCAGTTCCAGGGGAATCCGAGACCCTCTTCTGAACTCCGCGGTGTTGCACGACACGGGTGCACAGACTTGCATGCAGACAGTACATTCATACACATACAGAAATAAATAAAAATTAATAAAAAAAAATTAAAAAAAAACACATTTAAATATTGATATGAATTGCATCCTAGAATCATATTTGGAAGAGAAGTAATCACTTCTTAAATTAACTTGTAACCTTAAAGACTAAGACATATACTGTAATTTAACAGTTTTAGTTTACACAGGAACCTATCAGAAGATATCTAAAATTTTTGCCCCAGGAGTTGAAGGAGTGTAAACAGTAAGTGGCAGTATATATTCAGTAAAGCATTCAACTGGCATTTTTACATCTGTAATTGTATTAGTTACCTTTAATAATTTATATTTTAGCTGTTTGATTATATTAACAGACTTGAGTCTGGGACAGAGGATCCTACTCCATCCCAGAGTCAGAATTTTAGTGACCCAAAACAGTATGTGATAATACACTAATAATTTATATAAGACCAATTAAAAATTAATAATATCAAAAGTATGAAGCAAATCACTTTTTATTGGTCTTTTTGAGACAGGGTTTCCCTGTAGCCCCAGATGTCCTGGAACTTGCTCTGTAGACCAGGCTAGCTTTGAATTCACAAAGTTCCACCTGCCTCTGCCCTCTGAGTGCTAGGATTAAAGGTGTACACTACACACGGTATTTTTTTGAGTGTCTTTTTGAGACAGGGTTCCCTGTAGCACCAGCTGTTCTGGTACTCACTATGTAGACCAGATTGGGCTTGAACTCACAGAGATCTGCCTGCTTCTGCCTCCCAAGTGTAAATCTCTTTTATGAGATGGATTTATCCATAGTTGTTTATAGTTGACTCTTTAATAGATAGAAACCTAGAAAGTCAGAAGAGATTAAAATTTAAACACAAACCTCATTGTGAAACCCAAAACTCTGAAGATGATAGAAGAAAAAGTTGGCAGCAACCTACAAAACATAGGCATAGGAAAAGACTTTCTATATCAGACAGCAGCTGTGCAGGAAATAAGGTTGACAATTGACAAAGGGAACCTCATTAAACTCAAAAGTTCTGTACAGCAAAAGAAACAATCAAGGAAGTGAAGAGAAAGCCCACAGAGTGGGAGGAAAATTGACCACTGACAACATCTGACAAAGCATTAACTTCCAGAATATATAAAATATTCAGAAAACAAAGAAGAAAGAAAACAAATGACCCACTCAAAAGATGGAGCAAAGAGCTGAACAGAGACTTCACAAGTGAAGAATTAGAGATGGCTGAGAAACATCTTAAAAAGTGTTCAACTTCACTAATAATTAAGGAAATGCAAATTAAAACTACTTTAAGATATCATCTCACTCCAATAAGACTGGCTAGGATCATGAAAACGAATGACACCAAATGCTGGAGAGGTTGAGGGGAAAGGGGAACATTTATCCACTGCTGGTGGGATATAAACTCATCCAACCATTATGGAAAACAGTGTGGAGAACCCTTAAACGACTCAAAATGAGCTTGCCATGTGACCCAGCCATACCTCTCCTGTTATATACCCACAAGACTCATTTTACCACAAAGATACATGCACAGCCATGTTTATTTCAGCTCTATTCACAATAGCAAGGAGCTGGAACCAACCCAATGCCCCTCAACTGATGAGTGGATAGAGAAAATGTGGTACATCTACACAATGGAGTTCTATGCAGCAGTAAAGAAAGATGACATCATGAAATTTGACGGTAAATGGATGGAGCTAGAAGATATTATGTTAAGTGAGGTAACATAGTCCAAGAAAAACAAACGATGAATGGTATCCCTCATCTGTGGATGCTAGCACCAAGTACCTAGTTGTAAGGCAAACTGAGCAATGTTAATATTATATTCCTTGTGATTCGAAAACAACTGTGCTCTTGTATTGTGAACACCTTAACAGGTTCTAGAATTAAGCTACAATTTATTTTCAGACTTAGGAATTTTTGGTATGTGGGTGGAGGGTATGCATGCATATTTTAGAGCAATATAAGATCAAAAGAATGAGGAAAAAACTAGTTTGTCCTGACATTATGTCTAACTACAGTATTTATATTATGGGAGTGTGTTCTAGTTTGTCTTCCATTGCTGTGACAAAACACTCTGACTGACACCAGCTTGGGGAGGAAAGGATTTATTCAGTTTACATCTCCTGGGTCACAGTTCATTACTTAAGGAGCCCAAGGCAGGAACTCAGGGCAGGAACCAGGGGGCAGGAACTAAAGCACAGGCCATGGAGGAATGCTGTTCACTGGCTTGCTCACCTGGCTCATGCCCAGCCTGCCTTCTTATATGGTACGCAACAACCTGCCCAGAATGGCACCACTCATTGTGGGCTGGGCCCTCCCACACAGCTTGACAATCAAGACAATACTCCACAGATGTGGCCAGAGGCCAATCCAATGGAGCCAATTCCCCAATTGAAGGCAGGCTAGGCATGAGCCAGGGGAGCAAGCCAGTGAACAGCATTCCTCCATGGCCTGTGCTTCAGCTCCTGCCTCCAGGTTCCTGCCCTGAGTTCCTGCCTTGGGTTCCCTAAGTGATGAACTGTGACCCAGGAGATGTAAGCTGAATAAACCCTTTCCTCCCCAAGTTGGGGTCAGTCAGAGTGTTTTGTCACAGCAATGGAAGACAAACTAGAACAGAAATTGGTACCAGAGAGTGGGGTATTGCTGTGAAAGACCTGACCTTGGTGTTTTGGGGAAGGATTGTGGAAGCATTTGGAACTTTGGACTAGAAAAATCATTGAATGCTTAAAGATCGTGGCTGTGGAACTTGGAACAGTTTTGCTGAAAGAGTTGTAGAAAATGGAGGCCTGGCTTGTGAAGTTTCTAGTTTCAAAGGGAAGCAGAGATCATCAGGACTGTTTAATCTGTGGGTTCTGGTCAGCTGTGGCTGAAGAATCAGCTGTAAGTAACAAGAGATCAGAACCTGAAGTGAAATCTTTGTTGTACTGGGACAATTGATGCTGGTTAGCTGGGGCTGAAAAATCAGCTGTAAGTAACAAGAGACCAACATCACTGTGGTGAAATCTTCTGTGAAAAATTTCTTCAGGATCAGCAAACAGAAGCTATGTTCCAGAAGGAGCCCAAGACTCCATGTCAAGCCAGAAGCAGGACTTGGTAACATGTAAGAGTCTCCTATATGGTTCTGGTGTTGAAAGCATGAAGGGGTCACAGAGAGCAGCTGAGGCCTGGCACCATGAGAGGCCAGGAAAGGCCACTGGTCAGAGTGCGGCCTTGGTTGCAGTGAAGACCCCAGGGTTCCAGGGGTCAGGAAGAGAAGCTGAGGTTTTGCATCAGGAGAGGTCAGAAGCAACCTCAGTTTCAGTGGTGACCCCAGCTTTTTGGAGATGCTGGGACCGTGGGACGACCACCAAGAGCAGCGGCAGGTGTGGAGTGGAGTTGGCCTGGGCCTGCGAGATGAGCTGTGTGTGCCACAGACAGCAGAGTCAGAGAAGGGGAGCTGCCAAAACCCTTTGGAGTCCAGAAGATTGTGAGTGAATCCCAGGTGTCCAGACTTGAGCTACTTGCTGGACTTAGGTTTTGTTTGAGTGTGCCTGATTCTTCCCTTTGAAATAAGACAGTACTTGTTTTGGATTTTACAGCAGCCCACAGTTAAGAGACTTTTAATAGAGTGAACTTTTAAGTGTTTGGACATTTTAGGGACTGTGGGGCTTTTAAGGTTGTATTTTAGGTTGTGATTAATGTTAACATCATATTTTGGGGATAAGAACTGGAAAGGTGGTGGTTTAATAGTGATGTGTTTTGTGTGTCAAGTTGACACTAAAGCTATCCAGCACAGAATGCTTCTTAGTATTTGTTATACAAGGCTTCTTGAGCATTTCTCCAAGCCTTTTCTAAAATATTATAGAGTAGTTAAAAATATCAGGCTGGTGTAACTTAGCTTTTCTAGATGCTTAATGACCATACTTAATGCAAATACCAATTTGGCCAAGGGTCTTAAGGGATAACTTTGTTCCTTGCCCTCAGAGGTCAACTAAGTCCCAGGGGACTATGCATGGGGGGACAGACATGGTGCTTAGTGGACCTCATTTGGTGACCATGTGAAGGAAAACCCCAGTGTGGAGCACAAAAGCAGAACTGATGGCGGTTTGGGCTTGCCAAGGAGGAGCTTTCAAATATGACATCTTTTGGCCTAACAAAGAAAAAAAATCATAAGTTGAAGATGCTAAAACCTATGATATATGTGGCATGCATATATGCATATTTTGGAGTGATGTAAATTGGAGGGAACAACAACAACAACAACAACAAGACTGGGTCAAAGAACTGACTGAAACAATGAATTTCAGCTTGAAACAGTAAACTTCTGCATCAAAAATTTTAAAAGAGATTGAGAGAAAGATGAAAAACGTTTTGCTGAATGCATGAGCTCTGTGGGGTCAGGGGGGCAAGGAAGGGGGCAGAGGTCTAGATTTGATTGGAAATTTTGTATGAAATGCAGAAAGTTTCAATTAAAATTGGCTCAACCTAGCAGTTGAGAGCACCGACTGCTCTTGCAGAGGACCCAGGTTCTATCCCCAGCACCCACATGGCGGCTAAGAACTCTCTGTGACTCCAGTTCCAGGAGAACTCCAGTTCCAGGGGAATCAACACCCTCTTCTGACCTCCGTGGCACTGCACGACACGGGTGCACAAACGTACATACAGATAGTACATTCATACACATACAAAAATAAATTAAAAAAATTGGCTTTAAAAAAAATATAAACACCCATCTATACACACATGCACACACAGTTTTCAGGCTGACCTGTAAGGAGGAAATTACATTGCTACTTAATGCTAAAGGAGAAACACAAAACTGTTTCCAAAAATCTCCATTAAATTGGCACTAATAGCTACCAAGAGGCAGTTCATCTGAGCCTGGGTTTTTCTGAAGCTGTTGTCTTGGAACTCCATAGGCAGACCAGGTTAGCCTCAAACTCCCACAGAAGTCTGCCTGCCTCTGCATCTAGAGTGCTGGAATTAAAAACCTGTGTTACCAAGTTAGTCTCAAAAGACAGTTCAAAGTAGATTTAAACACGAGATTTAGGATGAAATGATTGTTCTAGATAGCAAGTGCACTGGAGAGCAGCTCTGTGGCTGGTGCACACACAGCAGCACAGGAAGTCTGCAAGTTAAAAAACTTTCCTTTTCTCAAGGGGTCTCCCTTCCCCCCAACAGGTTTAGGAACACATTAAGTTTAACTCCTGAGTAAAGTCTTTGGAGTGGAGTAGATTTAAAGGACTAGAATAAATTTTGATGCCTAGGACTTTTTTTTATATTTTTTTAATTTTTGTTCTTTTCGAGACAGGGTCTCCCTGTAGCCCCAGCTGGCCTGGAACTCACTCTGTAGACCAGGCTGGCCTTGAACTCACAGAGATCTGCCTGCCTGTCTCCCAAGTGGTAGGATTAAAGGCGTGTGCCACCATACCCCACTGCCTAGGACTTTTTAACTAAATGCACATATACATTTACTTAAAAAGATGTTTAGGGTACCCAGGTTTATAAACAAAGATACTATATTTTGATTAGACATGCCAACATGGAATTTAAACCCAATAGTTTTTCTATGTGAGAATAATGGCTATAATTTAAAGTAACACATAAGACAATATGATTACATGAGAACTCTCTGCATAGAAGTATATTAAATACCTGGAAACATATAAGAACATAATGTGATAAGGAAATTTTTGAAAGACATGAATTAAAATTTAAAGGATAGAGAGAACTGGGAAATATTATGTAAAATATATTACATAAAAGATGCCAAAATATAAAATAATTCTTTAAAAATAGGGAAATGTTATGTGAACAGAGTTGAAATCACAAGAAGCTAAATTGTAAAATAACTCTATCCAGAAACAGCTTGGAACAATGGTAAAACTTTCTAAAATGAAAAGCAAGACAAATTATAAGAAGGTTAGAACATATTAGAAATGTTTATAATACCATTTTTTAATCTTTTATCTTAAGAGGAAAATGTGTCTTTTTTAAAATTTGGCTTCTGGCTGCTGCAGCATCAGTTGTGAAAAGCCATTAATTTACACTATAAAAGCCTGGGCCTCAGCCTTCCAGAGCTGCCCACTCTTCAATTTGCAACCAAAATGGTCAAAGAAGCCATGGCTCTAGGGTGTAGCCAAATTCACTGTTTCTAGTAGCATAGTAGATCATTAAACCTGCAATTTACTTCTGAGAGTTGTATGAAGAAGTCTAAAATAATCCAGGCACAAGCCCCTTTGGAAAGGAAGAGGAGCAGCAATGGAGATAATTTGTCCCTTTTGAAATTTGGAAGAGTCCCGATTTATATCCAAAAGGGTGGAGACCTGGGCAGTCCCAGGGAGGAATGAGCATCACAGAAGAGCATGGGCTCCTAAGACCAAACTGGGGTGGTCAAAGCAGTTTTGTGCACCAGGGGACAAGGCAGGCCTCAGAGTTTTTAACCTTTTGTTTTTCTTTTTTGATTTTAGAACACAGAATCCCATCTTGGGCCTGTAAAAATTATTAAAAATGGCCTCAAGCCAAGTCATGCCTGAGGCTGCACCAAGTCAGCCTCATGACTACAAGACTGATCAGTCCTGTAGTTGGCACAACCATGAAGCTTAAGGGCTTTGTTGCCACACTTAGCTGGAAAGCTGCTGGCTTCCACAGCCTGCATGTGTGAACAACTGCACGTGTGAACAACCAGCAAACCCGTGGGTGAGGAGATGATAACTCCTGAGGCATATCAGGCAAGGAAATGGCTGACTTCCGTAGTCAGCTACACAAGCTGATGACTTTGTGGGCAAACCCATGTCTGGGCAGGTGGTAACTCCTGAGCTGCACCAGGCTACCAAACTGGTAGTTCCCCTGGTCTCCACATGTGCGAAACCTCATGGCCCCAGGCTGTTAGCTTTGCAGCCAACCAACCAATTGTGGGAACCAGCCACACGTTTGCACAAAATAAAAATTAAGAAGCAGAAAGAAAGGTTAATAGCAAGGAACCAGAGGGCATGTTGAGTGGCAACATCCCATAGTTGCTAGAAAGAGAAGCTTCGTAAGATACAGATTCCCCATATCCTGCTAGGATTGTGGGGTTCGAATACCTGAATTTCTCCCAGATTCCTTCAAGCCCCATGTTTGAAGGTGCCAGTTGTGGTAAGGTGTCAGTTCCACAGTGGAACAGGCCATGGACTGTACACATGCCAGACCACTCCAGTAACAGCATGAGGACACATGGACGAGTACAAGTCCAAGTGATTTCAAATGCAACATGTCATTATACAGGCAGCATGATGTCCCCTCCTAGCAGTCAATCCCAGACCTTTGCATCATCACATCATCCCAACTCATGGGCATAGACAGAGAGGTCTTGTGACCCTCGCTTGTGACTCTGGAACATGCTGGCTGGATTGTTAGCTCACACACACCTAAGCTCAGATCAGACATGCCCACAAAGTCCAGTTAATGCCCAGCACTCTGGTCATAGAACTGCAGCGTATAAAATTCGAGATGTGGAGCTGGGGGTGTAGCTTAGTGGTAAGAGGCTTGCTTCACATGCATGAAGGAATGAAGGAAGGAGGAAGGTGGGGGAAGGAAGGAAGGGAAGGAGGGACTGGAAAACAGGCCTGGCAGTATCATGAAAGTGTTGTATGTTCTGTGAACAACCAGAGTTTAATTCTCTGGGTCAGCATTTTATAATCTTAACTGCATATTATTACTAATTAGAGTGATTTTTAAAAATATAGATCCCAAGGTCTAATATGTGTGAGGTAGCCCAGAACAGTTTAACTTGTCTGTTACGGGCTGGGACAACTGCAGGATCTGTGGTGGAGATAGCACATTAGTGGTTGGATACATGGATCTGGAGTTTTGCAGAGCCCTGCAAGCTGTGTGTTTCTGTGAATACAGAGAGTTCATGGTACATTAGTCCATGTAAAGCTAAAGTTTTGAGGCTCAGTCTCCCAAAACATCAGTTTGGGTAAATTGCTTCTCTATCAGCCTTGATTGGCTGCTTATGAAATAAGAGCCAATGAGATGTCTTGTAAAGTATTACAAGGCCATGATTTTAAGTTTATTATTACCATTAGCTGATGTGTTTGCCATGTATTTTCTGTGCAGCATAGAAGAAAACACCAGGCAAGGATCAAGGGCTCCCTTCTAGCCTCTCAGGTGCTTGATGCCATTCCTTATACTTGAACATCTATAACACAAAAGTTGGACAAGGTCAATGCTTTTAAATTTCTGCTTAAGGGACCCTTTGAATCTTCCAGTGAGCTATCTTGGGGCCTCCCAAGGGGTAGAGGAGTGGAGGATGGAGAGATCATGGGCATCCTTCTTTACCTGGCTCATTCTCTTTTTCAGTTCCAGCTGCTATGACAAAGTGTCATATCCAGTTCCAGGGGCTGGATGTCCAAGCTCAGGGCCCCACATGGCCAGTTCTGCCAAGGGCTCTTTTCCTAACTGCTGACTGTGGCTTTCCCATTGTATCCTCATGCTGCAGAAAGACAGAGAACTCTATAGAGTCCTCTTGAATTCCATTCATGAAGGTGCCCCTTTGCTTACACCTTCAGGACTTGAATATCTCTCCAAGTTCCACCTTTCTGCACACATGAGTAGGGGTGGGGAAGTCTGTGTATGTGCAGGGGCCAAAAGAGAGAGGAAATATTCACTAGGTATCCCACTCTCCACCTCCCTGAGCCTGGAGCTCCTTGATTTGGGGGAGGCTGAGGCTGGCAGCCCCAGCATTCCTCCTCTCTGTCTCCGCATCACCTATGTTGTAAGCGTATATGGTCACACCTGGCTTTTCATGTGGGTGTTGGGGATCTGAAATCCAGTAGGTCCTCATGCTTGGGCACTAAGCACTTTTACATGCCCAGTCACCCCCCCCCCAGGAGTTTTTTGATGGCCGTAGCCCGATCCAGGGTGGTGTACCACACTTGAGTTCTTTCACAAAACTGAATCCTTTCTGCCTTAGGTGGGGGCACACCATGTTGAGAATGAAAAACCTTCATCACACGTGCCAATGGCAGTGGCTCTTCATGTGATGACTAGGTTCTGTGTCTACGTTTGGGTTTCTAAAAGAATCCTCTGGTCATCCTTTTGGAAATGGACACATGAAGGAAAACAGGCCCAGAGACATGCATTGCATTTCCTCTTAGAAGGAAGCTCTGCTCCCATGTGACCAATGTTGTCTGAGTGTAATGCACACCCCAAACTTCTACCTGCCAACGAGGGTGCTGTGCCAAAGGTGAATGAAATGTCACAGTTCAGCCATCCTTCGTGGCATCAGCATAGCTCTATCCTGTTCAAAATAACAGAACACTCTAAAACAGCTCCACTCAAAATGCACACGCAGGAAGTTCTTTGGTCTGATAAAGAGAATAGTCTCAAATGTGAATTAGGACTACAGTTAGGGTAAGATCAGATTATCTGATTTTAGCATCACTGTTCAACCTTGCAGTAGGTGTTGCTATGATAAGGCAGGTAGGATAAGTGTCTGAGAAATGACTTTTATTCAGAATATTTTAATAGACACCTCAAAGAAGATACAGAGATAGCAAATGACTGTGTAAAAATATGCTGCCTGGTTGGCCATCAAGGAAATGAAAATAAAACCCACAACACAAAATGTTGGTGAGGGTACCCTGGGAATGTAAAATGGTGAACTCCTTTAGAAAGAGCATTCAGATGCCTCTGAGTGGACTCCTTTAGAAAGAGCATTCAGATGCTTATGAAAAAGCTAGACGTGTGCTTCCTGGGGACCCATTCCACCCACTGCGAGGCCTCTTTCACCATTTCTCATCTATGACATCAGCCACATTCAAGAAGAAAGAGAAGTCTCAATTCTTGATACCTAAATTTTGACAAGAAAAAGAAAACTCATTTCTTTTTCTGGGATAGGGTGGAGAGGTGGTGGTGGATAGGGTGGGGAGGTAGTGGGGGATAGGGCGGAGAGGTGGTGGGGGATAGGGTGGAGAGGTGGAGGGGGTATAGGGAGGAGAGGTGGTGGGGGATAGGGTGGAGAGGTGGAGGGGGTATAGGGAGGAGAGGTGGTGGGGTATAGGAGGGCTTTGGCTCTTACACATGAGTGTCTACGGATTCATTCCACCAGTTTCTCATTTCATAGCCCCCTGTGGGGATTATTCCTGAAGCCAGGTCAATGAGTTTCCAGGATGATAGTCAACTTTCAGGAAGATTTGAGGGATCCAGAGTCCTTTTATTACTGACATTTCCTTTAGGCCTGTGCAGTTAGCATAAACTTGTAATGTTCCAAAGGTTGAAACTGATGTGACTTGAAACCCTAAATGCTTTAAAGTCCCTCTGAAATGCATTCGGACAGCACTTTCTGGAAAGACATGACATGCAAAGAATGTCAATAATTTCACTAATGTTAATATTTATTGCCCAAATAATAATTTAAAAGGAAAGTAGGGGCTGGAGAGATGGCCTAGTGGTTAAGAGTGCCAACTGCTCTTACAGAGGACCCGGGTTTGATCCCCAGCACCGACATGGCGGCTGAGAACCATCTTAACTCCAGTTCCAGGGGAATCCAACACCCTCTTCTGACCTCTGCGGCATTGCACAACATGGGTGCACAAACCTACATGCAGACAGTACATTCATACACATAAAAAATAAATAAAATAGGGGCTGGAGAGATAGCCTAGCGGTTAAGAGCACCAACTGCTCTTGCAGAGGACCCGGGTTCGATCCCCAGCACCCACATGGCGGCTGAGAACCGTCTGTAACTCCAATTCCAGGAGAACTCCAGTTCCAGGGGAATCCAACACCCTCTTCTGACCTCTGCGGCATTGCACGACACGGGTGCACAAACCTACATGCAGACAGTACATTCATACACATAAAAAATAAATAAAATAGGGGCTGGAGAGATAGCCTAGCGGTTAAGAGCACCAACTGCTCTTGCAGAGGACCTGGGTTCGATCCCCAGCACCCACATGGCGGCTGAGAACCGTCTGTAACTCCAATTCCAGGAGAACTCCAGTTCCAGGGGAATCCAACACCCTCTTCTGACCTCTGCGGCATTGCACAACATGGGTGCACAAACCTACATGCAGACAGTACATTCATACACATACAGAAATAAATAAAATTAAAAAAAAAAAGCCTGGCTAAGTAGAAGAAAACAGACATTTATATATATAAAAAAAAGGAAAGTAAATAAATAACTCCAGAATTCATTAAATTTGTTCCAGGCTTTGTGCCCAGTGCCTTGCACATGGCATATTATTTAATCCTCATGAAATATTTATTATTATTATTATTATTATTTACGTTTTTCTAGGAAATCTCCTAGTGTTGTACAGCCAATGAGGAGCCGGCACTGTTTGTTCTAACTACAGTGTTTTCAGATCTTGAACTTGATTCCTGGGTTTGGTTGGCTCATCCAATTGTTAACTTCACTTTAACCTTCAGAAAGTCACTAACTCTCTTCATGTCCTGGTTTCTGAATCTTAAAAGTGAAAATGTTCACCTTGTAGCATTCTCTTTAAGATGATTTAACGTAAAAATTAAGTTTGCTTCCCAAGTTAATCATATGTAGTCACCCAAAACAACATGGGTGAATTTGATGAAATCTATGCCTTGACTCCACCCTATAGTCATGTATAATACAACTATCTTCTGGAGACTCATACGCTAAAAAAAAGGGGGGGGGATACAGAAAGACATGAAACCTTTTCATCAAACCCCTGCAATTCAAATCTTAAAACTAACTATGGGAAAAGATTTGTTTGTTCCAACAGGACAAAACGTCACCAAGTTAACGGCTGAGAAAGAAAAGATACAGGTTTGCATTGAGTAGGATGTACCAAAAAGTGGCAACGGAAAGGCTGACCCGTCTGAACATTCAAAGGAAGAAAAGCCTCAGATTGCCATAAACATCGAACCCCTCTGTGGATCCTACATGTAACAACTAGTTATAATGAGTCCTAATGAAACTTACCTTCTAGGTGCCACAAAGGTTCTGATATGAGAGACTTCCTTGCCTTCCCACCCATAGAACAAGGAGAAATATGACAATGATGAGGTCGCTCCCCAACTGTAAATTGGAGACAACTATTGTAGAGGTAATCTCTTATAAAACCGGTAAAACTGCTTTCTTTAATTGACTACTAGACATGGGAATTGTGGAAGGGATTACTCTCTGTTCAGAACCAAATATAATACTAAAGTCCTAGGGCTATGCACTCAGGCAAAATATATTAATACAGGAGCTCTGACATCAGCAATGGATTGTTCTACCAGGTGGATGTTGGCCAGGGGATCCAAGGCCCCACAAAAGGTAAGGGCTCCTTGCCTCTAAGTTGGGATACCTACAGGAGGAGAGGCAATAAGACCCTGCTGCAGAAGACCTGACGTTAACATGGGAGGGATGTATTGAGACCACACATGCAAGTGTACAGATGGCCTCTGGAATGCCAGAGAGTGTTACCAAAGGCCACTAAACCAATAAAGCAAATATGGGTCTCCCTGAGTCAAGCAAGACTCCACCGTCAGCACCAGCTACACCTCACCTGCCTGGAAATACTGTGCAGCAGAGGCAGCCATGTGCCTGTATATCCCAAATCTAATTGGCTATTGGCTCTCCCCTTGGAGAAATAACCCATGGCTGATGCCACAAGCTTACATCCTTTACAGGTTAGATGTTATAAGCCACAGTAAGACCCTGTCATATTTAACAGGGGGGAAAATTGTAATTCATGGATTAACATATCCAAACATGTGTCTATGCTAAAGTAACCTACCATAACTATTGGTGCTGCTTAAATCCTATATATCTAATTGCTTGTTCTTCATTAGTAGGATCGAAAGGTTATTCCTGGACAGACTGTCAGCCCATGAAAGGAAACAGCCAGAATTGACCAGAGTCCAAGTCAACAGCTCCAGAGAGAGTGGACTGTTTTACCTCTCATCCACCTGTGCCCCTTTTCTAAGCCTAGGGAACAACCTGCGGAAGAGGGGGCATGGTAGAATGTAAGGGCTGCGATTGGGGTGAATGGTGAAACTACAGCAATGTAGTCTGGACACTCATTTGATCAACTTGATTGAACAAACAACCTGTCACCCCCCACTGGATGGTGGGGCTGTAGGTGTTTGGGCACAACAGCCTGCAGATAGGTTTTGCATGAAGGATGCTTGTACTCATGGATTATCACTTATAGCTAAAAATGAAAAAAAAAACTGAGAGAAAGATGCAGGACAGTTATGGCGGAATGCATGATCTGGGATGGGGTGGGGGGGGAAGGGAAATAAGCCTGAACTGAATTGGAAAAAATGTATGAAATGCACAAAGCATCAATAAAAATTAATTAAAAAAAAAAAAGTGAAAATGTTCTTGAGACCTGTATAGAGAGGAGTTAAGACACATGGTTTAGGGGTGGGGGAAGGGCTCATTTGTGGCAAAGTGCTTGGAGCCCGAGGACCTCAAAACAGTGTCCAGAGCACACAACCAAAAATTGGTTCTCGATGGCATGTGCTTGCAATCACTGCTGGAAAGGTAGAAACAGGTTGTTCCCTGGGACTGGCTGGCCAGGGTGCTCAGCCTAATTGGAAAGCCCCAGGAGAACCTGGCTCATAAAAATAAATGGATGTCCTTCCTGAGGTACAAAACCTGAAGTTGTCTCCTGGCCTCCATAAAGGCGCACATTCACATTCACATGCCCACACATGCATGCACATGCATACATGCACACACATAGATACGTGCATGCACATGCACACATGCACACACATAGATACATGTATGTACATGCACACATGCACACACATGGATAATATGCATGCACGTACACACATGCACACACATAGATACGTGACACAATGGATAAGAAAGTATCTTTCCATTGGTGGAAACCTCTTCCATAAAATCTCGTGGGGCTGGAGAGATGGCTCAGCAGTTAAGAGAATTCATTAACTGCTTTTGCAGAGGAGCCAGGTTCAATTCCGAACACTCACATGGCAGATAAGAACCATCTTTACCTCTAGTTCCAGAGGAGCCCAATGTCCTCTTCTGATCTCCATAGGCATTGATGACACAGGTGCACTTAGATACATGCAGCCAATACACTCCTACACACACACACACACACACACACACACACACACACACACATACACATAGACACACATGCACAGAGGCACACACACAGGCACACACATATAATCTCTCAAGAATAATTTTAATAGCCTGGACACATCAATTATAAAGCATCTCTCAAATGCCAGCCAAGTCAACTACTTTTAAAGAGTGGCATATTGTGGACTCAATCTTCCTATCCCTTCAGGAAACAAGCACCCAGCTTCTCTGACCTCTTCCCCACCACCCCAGGGAAAAATATTAAAGTGCCTTAATGGGTACCAGTAATTCTTATTCACTCCCATTAACTCTGCCTTACTTTTATTTCATGCCCGGTAATTATTTTCTTCATTCTGTGTTAACCAAACCAGAGTGGAAGAATTTGCCTTCATTTCTCCAAAATGAAGTTAGTCATGTGTATAGATGATTCCTCTGAAGTTTAGGGCAATGGAAGGAAAGTCAGGGTGCACAGCTGCACAGGAAATGTCTTTCAAACACTGTGGGGTTGGTTCTTTACTTCGGCCTCTTTCGGTAGCTCGGCTGGCCAGGCCGTTCCCCACCTCCCTCCAGCCCCAGCCTCTCAATGTCAGTCTCATTCTTTGTCTCCTCACTGAAGCCCTAATTTTGTGTCAGTTCATGCTGAACGGTTAAGCTCAGGCTTGCATGCATTTCCTTCCTGTCTCTAATCCAAACTCATCTTCACTGCTGGAGGCATTTGCTGAATCAAAAACATTTGTCTCCCTAAGAGGAAATCAGGTGTCTCCCATTAATATACACTTAAAAAAATTTCATGTTTGATGTATTAACACCTTCCTAACTTGGGATTGTTCATTTGGTGATATTAACACAAACCAGGAATAAATTGTCCCTGGGAAGTGAAAGTCAGCATCTCAGATAATTTATTTAAACTATTAAAATTTATTGGAAGTAGCAGTGATGATCAAAATGAAAATAAAGTCACTGAAAGATTGTCCTGAACTTTAAAAACGAATCTCCTTAGGCCTTTAGGAAAATTACTTTCTTCTATCATGAAAAAGAATGAGCTGTAACGAAGGGTTAAAAGAAGCAAGCTGGTATAGATGGCCTCAGATGTGGTGATTGTTCATCAGAGGATTCTCACCATGTGCCAGAATAGAGAACAACAGCCATGGTTACATAATAAAGCCCGTGGAGGTAAACCCATCCCTGCCTGCTGCACCACGTAATGGAAAAGAAAAGAAAGTCACTATAGATCAAAAGAAGCAAGCAAAGCACACTGGGGAGTGAAACCCTAACGCTCTTTTCCTTGAAACTAGTGGGCCCTGTAAGCTTTTCACTTGGATCTTTGAAGCTCCAGGAAGTTTTAAGTCCAATACCACTAGTTATAAGTCCACAATCACATGAAGAAATTTTGTGGTATAAAAAATGATTGGGAAATTTATGTATTTGACCACAAAATTATAATAAATGTAAATAATCAGATTACTAATTGGTTATTCTTTACAGACTCTTCAAGGAGATGCTGGCAACCTAGGCTCTAGTAAGTAATGTTTGCTAAATTTAGAGCCATAGATGTTCTGAGTGAATGAACACAGGGCACAGCAGAAGTCTATCAATCATAGGTACTCCAACAGGAGGGCATGGAGATCAGCTTCAGTGACCAGGGAAGCCTGATGCATCCAGGGTCCACTGCTCTGATCAAAAAGGGGCACAACATGTGACTTAAAATACGCACATACGATTCGGCTGGAAGATAACTCAGTCAACACAATGTTTGCTCGATATGCATAAGGACCTGAATTTAATACCCAGGACCCATGTAAAATGCTAGATGTGGTGGAACATACCTGTACTCATAGCACAGGTGAGGTAGAAACACAAACCCCTGGGGTTCACTGGCCAGCCCCTAGTGAGAGGCACTGTGTCAAGAAAACAAGGCTAATGGTGCCCTAGGATCCACACCTGACATTGATCTCTGGCCTGCACCCGCATTCACACACACACACATACATAGGTATCCACCCTAACACACAAGCACACATGTCCAAAAAGTCATAAAAATAAGTAATATATCTTACTGAGTATTGTCAGAATTGATTTATTTTTAAAAATCCAAGAAAGGTGCAGAATTTGTAGAAAAGAACTTGGCTTTGAGGTAAGTCACTACATGCGTGTATGCATGTGTGTGTGTTTAATTTAAAGGAATTTATAGTTCAGTCCTATGTTATGAGTACAGTTGTCTACCACAAAGTCAAATATACATTTTAACTCTGAATTTTTTTCAAATTATGTTACTAATTTAGTAATCAAAAACAGTTGGACCAACCAGTCTTGGACTCCAGGAAAATAAATGATGTCCTCGAAAATTCTGAAGTGTCCATTCATACATACACCGTGCTCCCCACATCCCCCAAACTTTGGCCCATTTTCCCCAACTTCTTCAATTCAAAGATCATGGCTAGTCACAGTCTTTGAAGTTAGAACCTGGCTAGGGAGTGTTGCCTTTATCTACTCCAGTATTTTGCTAACATCTGAATAGTGAAAACAATGAGGTTTTCCATTTCTGCACAGCCACACTGTATTTTGAAGTCATTATGATTAATGTAAGCCCTGCAAATGCTTTATAACACATTCTGAAAAGCACTTGGCTCTGACTTTCAGTATTTTAAGAGTGTGTTTCATTTTCTCCTGAATTCAAGTGTCCCTCTGACTCCACTCCATGTCAAGCTGTCAAAGTGATATGCCTGTATTATAGGTCATTGTTCTTTTTATTGTGTTTGACATATTTTTAATTGTTTCTATTGATTTATTATTCCTACATATCTCAGATGATGATCAGAATATTTAATGTGTGACCTTCCTACTGCCTTCAAGATATGGCATGCTAATTTCAAAAGTGTAACTTTAAAGTGCTCACTGTGAACCTTATCATAAAAAGGGATAAATTATTTAGAAAATTAGTCCTTGCTTCTATAAGGAACAATCTTAAAATAGATTTAAATTATACAGTTGAACAATCTTTTTAAAACAAATGTGGAAAGCATACAGCTATGATGACCCACAAGGCTTCCATGGTGAGTTCAGGAAAAACTTGGTAAATTTTCTGAACTAAGGAAAACTTCTAGGCAATAAAGTATCTTTTTGTCCCACTCCTCCCACTTTTACCCATGTCTTGGCCTGTAAAAGAATAAGAAATTTTGTGTTGATTATGAAACATTGCCAGTTAGCTATAGTGGGCTGGGATGGAATGCAAGGTACAGCATTTGCAAAGCATGAACAAAACGCTTGGTTTAATCAACAGTATTTTGAAACAGTTAAGAAGCCCTTACTTACACTAGGTTTTAACCTGTGGATGTGTCACAGTCAACTGAATAAGTTTCTGTCTTTCAGAACTCCACAGTAGCCCCTTATATTCAAGGGATACACTCCAAGACCCAAGACTAATGAAAGTACTGAACTCAGGCAGCCCTCAGCCTCCAAGACTGAGCAAGTTACAAATAGAAATTATTGGAGGATAGGAGCCAGTGAGAGAGTTCAGTGGGTAAAGGCGCTCACTGCCAAGCGAGGTGAGTTCCATCCCTGGAACCCACATTGTGGAAGGAGAAAATCAACTTCTGCAAGTTATCCTCTGATCTTCACACACACACACACACACACACACACACACACACACAATGTAAAAAACAGAAAATGTTCAAAGGATAAAACTGCTTTCTCTGAAGATTGGCAGACACTTTTTCTTCTCATTCCTTAAACAATTAAAAAAAATTGTTTCTACATTGTAAACAATGTAAACATCAGGAACAATAGCACCCAGATTGTGGTACCCTTTAGGTCCTGGATTCAAATGCTGTAGATGTAATTTCTCCTATACATGTATACATGTGATGAAGTTGATACAATAAGGAAACAACTGATAATAAAATAGAAGTACTGTAAACTATATTGTAATAGAAGATGACCTGGACATGGTGGTGCATGCCTGTGATTCCAGAACTGGAAGGTTGAGGCAGGAGGATCACAAGTTCGAGGTTAGCTTGGGCTACATTGGAAGACCCTGTATCCAAAATTGAATGTGGAGAAAATATGTGGCTTAAAGAATCAAAATTCTCCAATGGTAGACAAGAGCACAGAAGTGAAAAAGCAGTTGAGTGGAGAGAATGCGCGTCCTACTGCGAGAGGTGTATTCACCCTGACCTGCAGGGTTTTCAGCTAGGGTCCGGGGAGAGAATAACCTGAATTAAGAGACAAAAAACCAAACACAAGGAGAAGACCAGGTCTATATTCTGATCGAGGTCTCATTGTCTTTATTTGTTGCAGAGTTTATATGGACAAGGGAGCGGGAAATTTGTGGCGGGAAAGGGGGCAGGCACAGTTCAGGGAGAGGGTACATTTGGAGAAGTGCCAGGCACTCACAATTCTTGGCACTCGTAAATTTCTGAGATAAGCAAATTCCTGAGGTAAGTAAGCTGGCTTGTAAATTCCTGAGGTAAGTAAACTGCGTTGGTGAACTCATGAGATAAGCAGGTTAGTAATTTTCTGAGAGCATGTATGTCTGACAGCTTTGGCTCCCAGCATCTCCTCCCTTCTTTTATACAAAAAGAGGGGGAGCCCCACTTGTAAAGGTGGGTTTTAATAAATTGGGCTGTAAACTTTATTTTTTCACTAAGGCCAATTAATATTCAAGAATCCCAACCATGAAGTAAGCTGATTGTCAAGTATAAGCAATGAATGTAACATTCATGTAAAACCAATTTGCAAGTATCTATGTTTATATGTTGAACAACCCAAGGTTCCCATAGTCTAATTGGAGAAGCTTGTATGCACAAGCATGTTGATCAATTAAGAGTCCAGTCCATATTGTTGTAGTCTCACAATTCACCCCAGTCTCTCCGCAGCCCTTACATTCTACCACGCCTCCTCTTCCGCAAGTTGTTCCCTAGGCTTTGGGAGAGGGGAGGGGCACAGTGGGTGAGAAGCAAAGCAGTGTTTTCTCTGGGGATGTAATTTTTGACTCTAGTCAGGTTGTTTCCCTTCATGGGTTGACAGCTTATCCAGGGTACCTTTTTAGTCCTATTAACAAAGCACAAGCAATTAGATGTACAGGCATTTAAACAATATTATTATGGCAAGCTAAGCTGTGAGCATAGACACAGATGTTTGGATGGTATGTTAATCCACAAGCTGTGGTTTTTCTATAAAAGATGACAAGTTTTTATTGTGGCTCATATAATCTCCTAACCACTAGAGGACATAAGCTTATGGCATCAGCCATGAATTATTCCTCCAAGGAGAGAGCTAATAGCCAATTAGATTTGGGATATGTATAGACACATGGCTGCCACTGTTGCACAGTATCTCCAGGCAGTTGAGGTGTAGCTGATACTGACACAGGAGTCTTGCTTGATTCAAGGAGACCAATATTTTGCTTTATCACATTAGTGGCCTTTGGTAATGCTCTCTGGCATTTCAGCGGCCAACTGCACATTAGCAAGTGATGTCTCAAAATATTTTTTCATGCTTACACCAGGTCTTCGACAACAGGGACTTACCACCTTTCTCCTTGCAGATATCCCATTTTTTATAGGCAAGGGCCTTTATAATTTGGGGGGCTTGGATCCCCCAGCCAACATCTCCTTGGCAGAACAATCCATTGTTGCCATCAGGGCTTTTCTGTATTAACATATTGTGCTCAATTGTACCACTTATAAATTACATTTATATTTGGCTCTAGATAGAGTATTATCTTTGTACAGTTTTTATGTCTATCAATCAATTAAAGAAGGTAGTTATACCTGTTTTATAAGCATTTACCATTATAGCAGTTGGTTCTAATTTACAGTTGGGGAATGACTTTATTACCATCATATTTTTCTTTTTTATATAAAGGTGAGAGGTAGAAAGGTTTCTCAGCATCTGGAAGGTAAACTTCATTAGATCACATTATAAACAGTTATCCCAAATAGAATTTAGAGAGATGTTCAGTGTCTGTGACTCAGGCAATCTGAGGTTTCTTTTTCTTTAATGTTCAGATGGGGCAGCCTCTCTGCTGGCATTTCTCAGTCCATCTTGCAGTCAAAGATTGTGTATTTTCAGGCATTTAGGTTGGTGTTTTTACCTGTGAGAACATACAAATCTCCTTCCATTGTTAGTTTCAAGATTTTAAAATTAAAAATTTATCAAAAAGTTTGGAATATAGAGGGAATATTATACCACCTCCCTCTTTTTTGATCAATAGATGACTAAATTGTATTACAAATACCCATAAACAGGAACCAAGGTGTAAGTTTTCATCAAATCAGTTTATCATTGACTGTATGCTTATTTGGGAAGTGAACTCAGACTTAATTTCTTTAAATTATCCTACAAGTAAAGGAAAAATGTTATAAGGTGATACTGTATAACACAGGAAAATACAGAGACCATTTGTGTGCCTTAACCCCAAAGCCATTGTTGGAAATTCAATACAGATTACAAATAAAACAATTAACATCTTATTTTTCCAATTAGTTTAAATGTATTACCATTTTAAACTGTAAACCTTACAAGGTGGATTATAATAGCTGTCTTTTTCCAAGTTCTTGGCCTTTTCTAGGCCTGGCATGAAAGCCTACTTTAAAGATTTTTTAATATCTAGCTCTTAATAAAATTTTTTTACAGTTTTTATGTCCATCAGTTAATTAAAGATTGGCTAGATATGTCCCATGAGAAGTTGTTACCATCATTACCATCTTGATTAATTTTTTTATACTCCTTTTTATTTTTTATTTTCAAATATCCAAAAAACTTATTAACACTTTAATACACTGAAAACCTGGTTGCATCTTTGTTTTAGATGTTGAAAGAGTGTAACCAGTGTAGATTCATTATTTTAAATTTTTTTGATAGATAATCCATAATCTTTGTTGAAATTGAACTATGTTTTGGCTGTTTAATATAAATTTGCATCTTAAGATGGAATGGCCAGTTCCAACTTAGAGGCAATGTTCTTATATGATCGTGTCTGTTAACATAATATACTTAGAACACAAAAAGTACACTCATCCATACACACGTGCGCGCGCACATACATACATACACACATACATAAGAAAGATTTGTTAGGTTGACCTGTAAGAGAAAAAAATCCATATTAAAGTAGACAGGTCAAAGTTGTTTGTAGTCTTGGAATGTTCCATGTTGTCTTACTATTAAGGACTTTGGAAGAATAATAATTATTTATAATTATAACAACTATAAGCATTATTAATTATTATTATCAATAATTACTATTAACCATTATTAGTCACAGTAATCACTAATAATTATCATTAATAATTGTCAATAATAGCCAACAATGAATAATTTGCCATTTGACTGCATTTTTATCAATTGTTATTAATAATTATATCCAATAACAATAACTGTAACCATCAATAACGATTACTAATAATAATTAACAACAATCTATCAAGCTCACCAGAATTGGTTTCACTTGGGCTGTTCTCATGTGGTCTCTAGAAATGAAACCTAATTTTTCTTAAAAATGTTAAAAGTGACGTGTCAAGTATAATAAATATATAGCAGTGTTATAGAAGCTAATGTACCAACAGGAAGTTACAATAAACATACAAGAAATTAAAGACTAGATCTGTAACACATCTAAGGAAAACAAAAGGTATGTTTTACTTTAAGTGTAAAATAGTCTTTAAAAGTGATCAGTACTTTATGTTCACACTTATACACAAGGTTTTAGAACTTAGTTTTGGTGATGGCAATTTATAAAAGTTGTACTGAACAGAGGCACAGACATACATTGTTATCATATATAGATATACACACATTGGAGAAAACATCATATACTGTCCATCAATGGTCTGATAGATTTTTAATATGTTGTTACAGAGCTGTTAACAGTATCACCCACATAGATACGCAATTTATCTATACATTTATGTAAGAGATTTTTATCCTAGTGGTTGTATTGCATAAACTCACATACTTTGTTGTAAAACAGCTTGAAAGGAAACTGAAGTTAGAATATGTGCAACTTTAAAAGTTTAATTTGGAGATTAAATCCAGTCTTAACAGATAACAAATAAAACCTTTAGAAAACCAGTTTAGAATTTTTTGTAGGAACTTAGGAACCCGGGTTCAAATTAGGCCTTTGAAAAAGTTTAAGAGGCATGCCAAAAGTAAACTTAATTTATGTGCACAATATAGAATGAAAGAACTTTGAAGTGGCCACTTTTAACAGAAACCAACACAGAAGAACGCACATGACACAAATCTCAGACACATGAGAGAACAGTTAACACACAGAGAGCTTGCATAGACATATGACTTAATATAATGAGAGATTTCCTTTTTCCTTTTTTTTTTTTTTTTTTTTTTTTTTTCTGGCTATCGACTTACCTGGTCTTTCTGTCTGGTTCTGTCTCTCCCTTATCAGAGTTTGGAGGCATAGCCTCGTTAAAATCTTTCTCGGTGGTTTTGGAATGGGATTGGGTAACTGAAATAAGGGAACAGTGGCTTGTCTAGTCATTTTTTCTAAGTCAGATTGAGTGTTGAGCAGTGGAGAGCAAAAAGGGGGCTGACAGGCTTTGCCTGGGGCGTTTGGGGACAGAGCCAGTAGCAGTGATGTGCTCCGAACAGCCGCCTCCTCCTCCATGCAGCCAAAGCGGCGCGCGGCGGGGAGGGGGGGTTTGTCAGAGGCACAGTTGCAGAGGCGGGCTCTCCCAGATCCTGCATTGAGATGGAAATAGAATCACAAACTGAGGGGGGCCGAGACTGTTCTTTTAAAGCCTTTTTTCCCTTTAACTACTTCTTGGAGGTCTGGCCATTTGTTTGAAACCTTGAGGACATCATGAATTAAATTTCAATAGGAAAACGCCTGAACAGGTATTTTTTCTGGACCAAAGGTTTTATAGAAATCCTGTAGGCAGTCTCTCACTCGGTACCATCTTTTTTCATCAATGGTTCCTTCTCCGGGGAACCAAGGGCAAACATCAAAAATGAAGGCAAAAAATTTCTCAAGGTCCTTTTTCTTAACTCTAATTCCTCGCATCCTGAGTGACTCCTTAAGACCCTTTAAAAATAAACCATGTTTGTCCAATGTCTGTCCCATAGTTCCTTCTTTCCTGAGGGATCTTTTACTGAACTCTGTTTCTTAACCCTGTCCTTGTGTTTTGAGGGTTCACTGACCCTGTATGTAAACAATTTTCCGTTTACTGAGTTTTTTGTCCCATTTTTTTTTTTTTTTTTTTTTTTTTTATAATCGCGTGACCTGTATTACAAGCAGGTGCCTGCAGTGGTCACTATGCGGATCTGTCTCACCTAATGGGTGGCGATCCAATGAAAAACCAACCGCGTAATTCGCCGCTCTATACTCACCTCGTGATCTGTATTACAGGCGGGTTACTCCTGCAGTGATCACCATGCGAATCTTCACTCACCGGATCGGTGGCGATTCAGTGAAGGGCCCTTTCTGTTGTGAGCGGCGTTCAGGTCAGCTCTCGTACCCCAAGCCCCACACGCTGGGCGCCATTTGTATTCACCCTGACCTGCAGGGTTTTCAGCTAGGGTCCGGGGAGAGAATAACCTGAATTAAGAGACAAAAAACCAAACACAAGGAGAAGACCAGGTCTATATTCTGATCGAGGTCTCATTGTCTTTATTGGGTGCAGAGTTTATATGGACAAGGGAGCGGGAAATTTGTGGCGGGAAAGGGGGCAGGCACAGTTCAGGGAGAGGGTACATTTGGAGAAGTGCCAGGCACTCACAATTCTTGGCACTCGTAAATTTCTGAGATAAGCAAATTCCTGAGGTAAGTAAGCTGGCTTGTAAATTCCTGAGGTAAGTAAACTGCATTGGTGAACTCATGAGATAAGCAGGTTAGTAATTTTCTGAGAGCATGTATGTCTGACAGCTTTGGCTCCCAGCAGAGAGGAAGCTGCACTTTAGAGAACATGTCCTATTCAAGTTTGTAAATAGATTATGTACCTTTTGCACTTTTCTCAAACTCTATTGCATACTAAAATATTAATCCTGGGGCTGGAGAGATGGCCTAGCGGTTAAGAGCGCCGACCGCTCTTACAGAGGACCCGGGTTCGATCCCCAGCACCCACATGGCGGCCGAGAGCCCTCTGAAACTCCAATTCCAGGAGAACTCCAGCTCCAGGGGAATCCAAGACCCTCTTCTGACCTCTGCAGCATTGCACGGCATGGGTGCACAGATCTGCATGCAGACAATACATTGATACACATACAGAAATAAATAAAAAAATAAAAAATAAATAAAATAAAATATTAATCCTGTGCCATGCTTTTTGTATACACGTATGTGTATATATGCATATATGCATGCAAGTACATATTTGTGGAGGTATCCAGATGTGTGCATGTATGCATATAGGCTGACGACATCCTTGAGTGTTGTTCCTGTCCACCCTGTTTTTTGAGAAAGGATTTCTTCTCCACCTGGAGTTTGCGGAGTAGCCTGGGCTGGCTCGTCAGTGAGCCTGTGGGCCTTCTGTCTCTGCCTCCCCTGTGCTGGGATGGCAGATGCACTCCGCCACAACCGGCTCTTTATGTGGGTTCTGATGATCCAATGCAGGCCCTCCTGTTTGCTCAGCAAGGACTTTACCAACTGAGTTACCTCCCCAACCACACCAGGGCTGCAGGAGGAACCAGCTCCTTTAAACTCAGCACAGCGGTGACAATGGGACATGTATGAAGAACACATGCCCCCTTCCTGAACAAGCAAGCATCTTGCAGCCTGTTCTCTCCTCAGACTTTGCTTCTAGGTGTTCAGAGAATGCTGCTGGGGAGATAAATTCTCTGTCTCCAGATGACAGAGAGAAATGACCTCCTTAGAAGGCAACACGTATTTGAAGATTATAATAGAGAAGGAAAAGGAAACTACTCAATCTTCTTTTGCTAGGAACCAGAAAATAATTGTGTTTACCGTGGACAGTGCGTGACTCCACCACCAGAAGCTGGTGGGAGGGTGCTGGCTGCAGAAGCCTGGCTCCTTCTTCTTGTCTGATCCCCCCGCCCTTGACAGAGTCCTCTGGTTTCCTTCAGTGGACATTTACTTCCTGATGAGATAGTTGCTTAGATATTTTGGTTTTGTGAAATCTGTGTGAATCTCTGTTGCTTCCCGTAACGACTACAAGCCTGTGAAGTTGGAATTGGGCCTGATTAAAAGGAGTCCTTTCTGCCCACTGGCTCTGTGCACCACTTATGAGGCTTGGGAATCTGTGCTGTAACTCATTCTAGATGCCTAACTATGTCTGTGACAATTAGATGAGTCAACAAGAATCACAGAACTGGACGCACTGACTTTGAAGCAAATAATTGCAGCCGGCACTGGGCAGGGATTCCCGAAGACAGGTGATGCTGGGGGAAAAGCACGTACCAGAATCGCCCCGGTGATCTGCTTCTAATCTTCTAGGATAACCCAAATTTCTTTCAGTGCCCAAAGGCTTTCTGGATCTTTGCTTTAATCTGACTTCATCGACACACTGATGCAGGAATGAAGAGCAAGGTAGGTGGGGGTGGAGGTGGGAGAGTTGGGAGAAGCCGAGTCTCCATTACACACAAGTGCCTTGGACTGGAAACTCCAGAGCGAGCAGTGTCAGTGATGCAGACAGACAAGAGCAAACTCAGGAGAGGCCAGGTACTCAGTAGAAGCAGGTCCTGGGGTGGAAGGGAGTGTGACTAGAAAAGGAGAAGGATGTAGAAGAGAGAACTGCCAGGAAATCCAGGAGAGACAGGACAAAGCAGGCCTCCATCTCCTGCTCAGAGGGTACGGTGGGCCCCTATCGCCTAATTAGAGGGGAGGGTGAGCCACCGTCACCTGCTCAGAGGGGACGGTGGGCCCCCATCACCTGATTAGAGGGGAGGGTGACCCCCTGTCACCTGCTCAGAGGGGAGGGCAGACCTCCATCACCTGCTCAGAGGGGAGGGTGGGCCCCATCACCTGCTCAGAGGGGAGGGCAGACCTCCATCACCTGCTCAGAGGGGAGGGTGGGCCCCATCACCTGCTCAGAGGGGAGGGTGGGCCCCCATCACCTGCTCAGAGGGGAGGGCAGACCTCCATCACCTGCTCAGACAGGAAGCCCTCACCACTTGCTCAGAAAGGTGACTCTCTTCACATTTCACTTGTGAAAGCAAATCATAGGCCAAGCTTGATATGATTCCATGGGTGAGTGGATGAGAATGCATATCCTGAGTGACAACATTATCTTTTGTATGTGGCAATCACCTGTTGTAATCTTCACACTAATAGAAAGCATATAAGCTGTGTCCCCCTTTTAAGGAAACTGGAAGGAGTGTCTTGTAGAATGTCCTTCCACTTGGTGTTTCACATAATTTTCTTGCAGCTGTGACTGTACATTGTGTATGGAGCAGGGTCACAGAGCAGAAGTACCGTACTCTCTTCATGACAACCGTGGAGCTTATCAGTGCTGATGGTAATCCTTGGGTACTGTTAATTGGTTTTCTCTGTTGTGGGAACATCATTAATGCTGGTGATAATCCTGGGGTCTGGTTAATCAGTTTTTCTCTCCTCTGAAGCTCTTTGTTTATTCACCTTTCTGCACTGTACTCTTCAGAAGGAGCTGGGATGTGGTATCCATGGATTCGCTAGAGGAATTTCCTCTTTCTAAGGATGAGGAAGGTAAAATTTAAGACTGTGAGACTGTAAAGAGGGATCAGTTATGAGGGAACAAGATAGACTCCATTTTTCTATTTTGTGGAAATACACCCCCACCCTCAGATTCCAGGAAAAACCACAGACTATCTCAATAGCTAGCAGGGAAGGACCAAAGGTTGTTCCTTGAAAATAGCTAACAGACAAAAACCGAAAGTTAAACATGTTTCTTCCACCAGGATGTGCTCAAGGAGTAAAAGATTTCCCCCTACAGTGCCACCAAAGCCGACTTATCAGTCTAAAAATCATGCTTCCTCAGTCCCTATGAATCAATAACAAAATGCTAAGACTGGAAAATTCCCTATTTGCAGTTTTTCCTTTAAAAAAGCCCAACTCCCCTACACCAAGGGCTGCTCTCTCCTCTCTGCTGCGTCGGACAGGATAGCAGCCCGAGCTTGAGCCCGAATAAAGACTCTTTGCATTTACAGCAGAGCCGTGTGTCCTGGTGGTCTTTTGGGGTCCCAGTGATCTGGGCAAAACATATGGGGGCTTGTCCATCTGGGACACCCAAGACCCTCAGGACCCCAATCCGAAGAGTCTAATACTGGTAAGTGTCTCAGTCTTGTCCTGTTTTTTGTCTTCTCTGTGCTCTTTGTTTCAAAGATCTCAAGGCAGTGGAAACGGCGGCTATAGTGACCTATGGTGGACGCACTGGGGGTCAAGCCAAATGGCTCAGAAAGATATTTCTGCTGGGGGTGGGGTGCAGGAGAGGTGCCTGCCCAACAGAAAATGTTTTTAAGTGCAGGGGCAGAAGAGGTGCCTGCCCAGCCAAAACCAAGCACTTGGATTTTTCTGTGTCTTCGGGTGCACTGCGACCTGAGTGTTGGTTTGTCTGTTTTGTGTCTCGTGTTGATTTCAGTGTTCATTAGACTTTGATGGACATTATGGGACAGACAGACTGCTTCTTCCCCCTTGGACTTAGTCGTAGCCCATTTTAAGGATGTAAGAACTAGGGCTCATGACTTATCTGTGAAGGTTAAGAAAGGAAAGATGACTGTTTTTGCAGGTCAGAATGGCCCACCTTCAATGTGGGACGGCCCCGAGGGGACTTTTCACCTCCCCATGATTCAGGCCGTGGAAGACAAAGTGTTCCAGAGAGCACACAGGCACCCTGATCAGGTCCCGTACATAGCCATTTGGAAGAGCCTTGTTGTCAACCCACCCCCTGGATTCAACCCTTCATTCAACCCTTCCTTCCCCCAATCCCAATTCCAATCCCCCAAACCAATGCTGTTTCTCCTACAGGAAAGGTAGCCATTCTGGTCACTAAAAAAAGCAAACCCCCTAAAAGTGGGACCCCTTTGTACCCTGTCTTACAGGATCAAACTCCAGAAGAACTCTCTTCCCTCCATCACCCTATTGACCCCCCCATCTAACCCTCAGACAGGGGAAAGGAGGGGCTCCCCAATTCTTGGCCCAGTTTCTGCTGCTGCAACCTTGACCTCAGAGGCAGAGGGAGGGCCTATGCATGGCATGGGACAAGGAGCAAGAGAGCCATGTCACCTGAATTGGGGGGGCAGAGGCAGATTCCACCATCTTGCCTCTGAGGGCAGCCAATGGATCAACATGGAAACCAACCCCACCAATCCTGTCCTTTTGCCACTGCCAATCTCTATAACTGGAGATCTCAAAATGCCCGATTCTCCAAGAATCCCAGGGGCTTCACTGACCTTTTAGACATAGTTCTCTTCACCACCAGCCAACTTGGGGTGACTGTCAACAGCTTTCACAGGTTCTCTTTACCACTGAGGAACATGAACGCGTTATTCTGGAGGCTTGAAAAAATGTCCCAGGGGACAACGGTACCCCCACTCAGAATCCAGCAGACATCAATGATGGGTTTCCCCTAAGGAGACCCAACTGGGATTACAATATGGGTGAAGGTAAGGGGTGCCTCCTAGTCTACCACCGGGCTCTGTTGGCAGGTCTCAAAGCAGCCGCTAGATGGCCAACAAATTTGGCTAAGGTTTATGGTGTTAGGCAAGGAACTGATGAAAGTCCAGCAGCTTTTCTTGAACGGATCATGGAGGGCTTCCACTGTTACACCCATCTATACCCTGAGCAGCCAGAGAATTCTGGCACAGTGGCCCTGGCCTTCATCACTCAGTCAGCAGCTGATATAAGAACGAAACTACAAAAGCAGGAAAGACTGGGGGGGGAAGTCATTAAGGGATCCAGTGGAGATAGCTGAGAGAGTCTACAGCAATAGAGAGAGCACCGAGGAAAGACAGGTTAGAACAGGAAAACACTGAACAGAGACTCGGCTAAAGTCCTCTTGGCTAATAACGTGCTGGACCCAAAGGAAAGAAGGCGATGACTTTTGGGAATTGCTGAGGGAAAAGAACCAAGGAACAACCACAGGCCACCATTGGGTAAGAACCAATGTGCGTATTGTAAGGAAGAGACTTCCCAGAAAAAAGGGCATGCTGATTCCTAGTCACTGAATGGGACTGAGGGGGTCGGGGTTCAGAATACCCCCACAAGCCCAGGGTAACCTTAAAGGTGGGGGGAAAGCCCCTGGATTTCCATGTTGATACTGGGGCTCAGCACTTGGTGCTCCTAAATTCAGAAGGCCCAATCTCTCAAAAGAAATCCTGGGTCCAAGGGGCCACAGTCATTGAGCAATATTCATGGACTACCCAAAGAACCATTGACCTGGGAATGAGTGGGTTACACTCATTCATGGTCATTCCCGAGTGTCCATAGCCCCCTGCTAGGAAGAGACTTACTGGCCAAGATGAGGGCCCAAATTCATTTTGATGAAAAGGGAGCATGCCTCTTAGACAAGGAAGGTAGCCCAATTGAAGTTTTAACTCTTAACATGGCGTCAGAGGCTGAATACCAGTTGTATGAGTCTCTGGTTTTTCCTGAACAATGCATAGAAGCCTGGCTAAAAGATTTCCCCAAGCCTGGACAGAAACTGGTGGCATGGGCCTAGCCCAACACCAGCCCCTGGTATTCGTCAAACTCAAACCAGGGGCAGACCCAGTCAGGGTTCTCCAGTACCCCATGTCTCAAGAGGCACACAGAGGGATCACACACCACATCCGCAGATTATTGGCTCAGGGAGTTCTCAGGTCCTGCCAATCAGCCTAGAACACCCCCCTACTACCAGTCAGAAAGCCGAACATAGACTACTATTGTCCAGTCCCGGATTTGCAGGAAGTGAACCATCAGGTGATAGACATACACCCTACCGTGCCTAACCTTTACACTTTTCTGAGCTCATTACCTCCAAATCAGAAATGGTATTCTGTGCTAGATTTGAAGGACACATTCTTAAGTTTACCCCTAGCTCCAGGGAGCCAGGCCTATTTCGCCTTTGAATGGTATGACCCTGATGAAGGCCTAAATGGACAACTCTCCTGGACTCTCTTGCCGCAGGGATTTAAAAACTCTCCCACTATTTTTGATGAGGCCCTGCATGAATACTTGGGTGAGTACTGGTTGGTAACCCTAACATTACTCTCCTCCATACGTGGATGATCCTTTCGTCATGGCTGAATCTAAGGAGCAGTGCCAACAGGGAACCCAGAGACTCTTGCAAACGTTAGGAAGGTTAGGATACAGGGCCTCAGCAAAGAAAGACTCTGCAAATGGATGTGACATACCTCGGGTATGTTCTGAGAGACAGACAGCAGTGGTTATCACCAGCAAGAAAGGAAACTGAGTTTCTGGGTTTGGCGGGATTCTGCAGATTATGGATTCCAGGTTTTGTTGAGATGGCCAGGCCACTGTGTGAGGCCACCAGAGAAACAAAAAATGGGTTTATTTGGACACAGGAACAACAACAGACTTTTGAAAGAATAAAACAAGCCCTGTTGTCTGCCCCTGCACTTGGGCTGCCAGACATTACCAAGCCATTCCACCTGTATGTGGATGAGAGCAAAAGAGTGGTGAAAGGGGTATTGACTCAGACTCTGGGGCCCAGGAAATGACCAGTGGCATATCTGTCAAAGAAACTTGACCCAGTAGCTGCAGGATGGCCACCTTGCCTACACATCATTATGGCCACAGCTTTACTGGTAAAGGATGCTGATAAACTGACTCTTGGCCAGAACCTGCTAGTAACGACCCCACAAGCTATTGAAGGGGTCCTCAAGCAACCCCCAGATTGATGGCTCAGTAATACTCACATCACCCACTATCAGGCCCTATTAATCAACCCTGGCTGGGTCACCTTCCAACCCCCAGTATCCCTGAACCCTGCTACCCTTCTGCCTGTTCCTGACCTGAATCAGCCGATTCATCAATTCGAGGAGATCTGAGCTCAGGTGCATGGAATTCTCAGCCTGATTTAATGGACACACCCTTGCCAAGGGCTGACTTGACCTGGTATACATACAGGAGCAGTTTCATCTGAAATGGCCTCAGGAGATTAGGGGCAGCAGTGACCACAGAAACTGAGGTAATCTGGGCCCAACCACTATTCCCAGTTACCTTGGCCCCAAAGGTGGAACTGGTTGCTTTAACACAAGCCCTGGTGAAGAGCAAGGGACAGGACATCAACATCTCTATACAGACAGCTGGTACACTTTTGCTACTACTCACATACATGGTGCTATCTACCAGGAAAGAGGGTTGCTGACAGCAGGAAAAGCCATTAAAAACAAAGAAGAAATATTTCAACAGCTGAGAGCCCTCTGGCTTCCCAGGAAGATAGCCATCCTCCATTGCCCAGGGCACCAGAAAGGCACTTCACCAATGACCAAGGGTAATAATCTAGCCGACAAAACGGTTAAAGAGGTGGCCTTGCAAGAAGCTACTTTTTCAGAATTGGCTATCACCTTGCTGGAGCCACTGAATCCTAATTTACCAGAACATCCAATCTACTCAGAAGACTGCAAATGGGCAGAGACCCAACCTATGAGTCAATGCGTGGAGGGTTGGTGGCACTCAGCCGAAGGTAAGCTCATTCTGCCTAACTCTTTGGCAAGGTCAATTCTTACCATGATCCACCGAACGACCCACGTGGGCACCAGATGAATGGCTGACATGATTTGACAGTCTGGGGTAATGTTCAAGGACATGCATAGCACTCTTGAGGAGACAGTCTTAAAATGTAAAGCCTGCCAACTGACTAACTGTGGTCACACTTCCAAACAACCAGGCTCCCGCATGCGAGGTAAGCGACCAGGGGCCTATTGGGAGATTGATTTTACAGAAGTCAAACCAGGAAAATATGGTTATAAGTACCTGCTAGTGTTTGTGGACACCTTCTTGGGATGGATGGAGGCGTTTCCCACTAAATCAGAGACCTCAAAAATAGTGGCCAAGAAACTGTTAGAAGACATCTTACCCAGGTATGGTTTCTCCCATATAATAGGATCAGACAATGGACCAGCTTTTGTATCCAAAGTAATTCAAGACATAGCTAGATTTATTGGGGCAGATTGGAAACTTCATTGTGCTTACTGGCCCCAAAGTTCAGGGCAAGTAGAAAGGATGAATAGAACTCTAAATGAGACCCTCACTAAATTAGCCCTAGAGACCAGTGGAGATTGGGTGGTGCTCCTTCCCTGCACCCTTTATAAGGTCCGGAACTCCCCCTACCAACTGGGAATGACCCCTTTTGAAATAAGGTATGGGATGCTAGCCCCCATTATACCCAGTCTTCAGACAGAGGCTGTGGCAGCCCTGGATGATTATGACTTAATATCCAGTGTTAAAACAACCCAATGTGCTCATCCACATGTCTGGCCTAAATTATGTGCTCTTTACGAAGCAGGTCTGGTGCCAGCCCCTCACAAGTTCCAACCAGGGACCTGGATATATGTGAAGAGATTCCACCAAGGAACTCTCAAGCCTAAGTAGAAAGGACCTTACATTGTCCTGCTGACCACCCCAACTGCCCTTAAGGTTGATGGAATTGCCATCTGGGTACATTACTCCCACGCCAAACCTGCCAGACCGTTCAGCACCCAGGAGGATCGACCAGCAGAATGGAGAGTCAGAAAAAGAAACAACCATATCAAGCTCAAGCTAATCTGAAGATAATCCTCCTGGTCATCATGATGACAAATGGCTCATGAGGGACCTGGCTGGAGAACCCTCATGAGCCCTACAATCTCACCTGGCAATTATTGGACATAACCACCAGAGAGGTCCTCGCCATGGTCTCCAGAATCGCCCCTCTAAAGACTTGGTACCCAGACTCGAGATTTGACTTGGCAGACCTCTTTGTAGGTTATAACTTTTGGAAGTTAAAAAAAGCATACTTCTACATTTGCCCTGAGCACAGGAACAGGGAACCGGCCTCTAGAAACAAGTGTGGCAATGCCGGAGACTATTTCTGAGACTATTTCTGTGCCTCCTGGGAATGCGTGAGTATGGGGAATATTTACTGGACAGTCCTAGTTACCAAAGATTTAATACAAATGGTTAGAGATGAGTCAGCCTGAAAAGCCGATGGACATGGCCGGATGGTTGAGACTTATAGAAAAGATGCAAAAAAACAATGTAACCCCATTCTTATCAGGTTTACAGACAGCGGTAAAAAGGCCACGGGATGGGAACTGGGAAAGTTATGGGGTGTGCACATGTACGGGGGTCCCGGCGATGGGGGAGCGATATTTAACATCCAATTAAAAGTGCAGCATTCAGCCCCCATATCCATAGGGCCAAACAAAGCGATTAAAGGAAACACCAATGTCCCCAACCCCCCCATAAGGAAAAGACCCCCAATAGCCCACCTCTCCTTAACCATGCTTCACCTAAATCTATGGGGACCTAGGCCCCAAGTAAAACCTCGGATCCCCTGTTTGACTTATTAGACAAATCCTATCACATATTGAATGCCACAAAGCCAGAAGTAGCCCAATCTTGCTGGCCTTGTTATGACTCAGCACCCCCTTATTATGAAGGAATAGCTGTACTAGGGAATTACACCTTGTCATCAGAAGTTACCTCATGCAGAAGAAATTTAGGACAGGGGCGAGGCTTGACACTCCAGCAGGTAGCTATGTATTAAAGCTCCCTCTGCCAAGGTACCCAGGGGCCTCTGTAATGAGACCATGGAAATAGCAGAAGCTAACAAATATATTATGCCCCCTCCCCATGCCTGGCGGGCCTGCTCTACTGGCCTCACAATCTGTGTCCACTCTACAGTTCTTAACCACTCTCAGGGATACTGTGTACAGGTGCAATAGTCCCCTGACTTATCTACCACTCAGAGGAAGAATTTGCACTGCAATATCAACTAACAAGTTTGGGCAGGGTGAAGCGAGAGCCAGTAACAGCTATCACTCTCAGTATACTACTAGGGTTAGGCCTAGTAGGAACCGCACTGGAATCAAGTCCCTAGCAACTCAAGGTTAGCATTATAGCAGTCTAAGGGCAGCCATAGATACAGACCTAGAAAGGTTGGAGACTTCCATTTCCCACCTCCAGGAATCGCTCTCCTCCCTGGCAGAGGTTGTGATACAGAATAGATGAGGCTTGGACTTGCTGTTCCTTCAGCAAGGAGGGGTATGTGAAGCACTTGGAAAGGAATGTTGTTTTTATGTACACCATTCAGGTATATTAAAGGATTCCATTAAGGGAAGGAGTAGCAAGATGAAATAGAGAACAGGAACAGAACCAAGGCTGGTTCGAGTCCTTATTCAACCACTCACCCTGTCTAACCACCTTAATATCCACCCTGCTAGGCCCCCTGCTTATCCTTTTATTGATACTCACCCTAGGTCCTTGGATCCTAAACCTACTGGTGGTCTTCATGGAAGAACGATTAGGGGCCATACAACTGATGGTTCTCAAATCGGACTACATCAGACTTGACCAAAACAATAATTATTCTGACAGGAAGCCATACGATGGTGTCATCCAAATGGACTAAATATCTTCAAATAAAGAGACCAAGATTGGCCTCTAGAGTACCCACTGGAATAGGGGAATGTAAAGAGGGGTCAGTTATGAGGGAACAAGATAGACTCAATTATTCTATTTTGTGGAAATATACCCCCACCCTTAGATTCCATGAAAAACCACAGAATATCTCAATAGTTAACAGAGAAGGACCAAAGGTTGTTTGTTGAAAATAGCTAACAGAGAAAAAACGAAGGTTAAACATGTTTGTTTTTCCGCCAGGATGTGCTCAAGGAGTAAAGATCTCCCCCCACGGTGCCACCAAAGCCGACCTATCAGTCTAAAAATCATGCTTCCTCAGTCCCTATGAATCAATAACAAAATGCCAAAACTGGAAAATTCCCCGTTTGCAGTTTTTCCTTTTAAAAAGCCCAACTTGGCCTAGCGGTTAAGAGCGCCGACCGCTCTTACAGAGGACCCAGGTTCGATCCCCAGCACCCACATGGCGGCCGAGAACCGTCTGAAACTCCAATTCCAGGACAACTCCAGTTCCAGGGGAATCCGACACCCTCTTCTGACCTCCGCGGCATTGCACGACACGGGTGCACAAACTTGCATGCAGACAGTACATTTATACGTATACAAAAATAAATTAAAAAAAAAAAAAAAAAAGCCCAACTCCCCTACACCAAGGGCTGCTCTCTCCTCTCTGCTGAGTCGGACAGGATAGCAGCCCGAGCTCCAGCCGGAATAAAGATTCTTTGCATTTACAGTGGAGCCGTGTGTCCTGGTGGTCTTTTGGGGGTCCCAGTGATCTGGGCATAACAAGACAACATGGCTTCTAAGCGGCCTGAACACTGAAGCCCATGTCAGTCAGACTATGAAACCATTTTTTTCTTTAATTATTTTTCCCAATTCTCCACAAGAAGCATGACAAGAATGGAAAAATGGTTACAGAAACAGGATGTATCTGTCAGTACTCCCACTGAGGCTGTGGAGAGCAGCCAGCTGTGGAGAGAGTGACAAGAGACACTCGCGGCCGTGGGATGGCTCCTTGTTTCCTTCTTACTGGCTCAATGAGTGGAGAGTCAGAAGCTCCCCGGTTAGGTGGTGGAGCCATTCATGAAAAGTTCACTGCTTGACAAAGTTCCAGTGACCTGACTCATCTGGTTGAAGTCTGCTCTCCAGCTGACCTTGGTTTTTAATAATTCTTTTTATCATATTAATTCTTATTTTTTCTGGCCTGCTTGACTTTCGGCTTTCTAGCAATTAAGGTACCTGCTTCTGCCTCAAGGAGTGGAACTGACACTTTTGCCTTTTCTAGAAATGAGTGAGAAATAATGGCACTGTGTATACAACTTAAAAGTGTGATACAGTAGTAATTAAGAATTCTGTAATTAAGAATTCTACAGAAACTGTGTTATGCACAGATTGCCCAAGTAAAGAAAGGAATTTTGATTTCATGGTCAGGTTTAAACTAAAAAGAGGATTGTAGGGCAAAATGAAACTAAGTCCAGTGAAACGGTGGGTTCTAGTGATCTGACTTAAAGATTAATAGCCCATAGAAAATCACCTTAGCAGAAAGTGTTAAAAACAGAAATTGAGGAAAACAATGACCAGAATAAAAACAAGATACGAATCAAAGCTACATCAGCCACAAAATGACTTACAGGTCGAATGAACAAGGAACTAAATTAAGAAAAATAAAGTTCTCTATTGTTAAAATTTTAAAGCTCACTTTTTACACTGTCCAGCACCTATGTAACCACAAGGCATAAAGAATGAAGTCCTCAGAGTTAAAAGTTAATATTAACTTCACTTTGCTGCAAAACGGTTAAATTGCTTAGCTGAATGGCTGTACTATTATTGTTTCACATTCTTGATGTCTCAACTAAATGATTGTACCATTATTGATTGTTTTACTGTTTTTGATGTTAAGAATAATTTCAGGTGTGAATTTTCTGAAAATTATTTACTGGGAAGTTGGGTTATTTTTTTCATTATTAGCTTAGACTTGCATAACCTGTATTAGTTTTAGGGCATATAAAAGTAGACAGAAGGACTTCCAAAGCAACTTCAATTGTTAATGGTAGAAGACCGCTTCAAAAATCAAGAAATACTCAAGACTGTTAACCATCTCTTTAAGATAAAGTTTCAGTCTGTAGAGTCTGAATGTTGAGTCTGTGCTTTTCTGCTTTCAAGGTCAGTGAGCTTGGATCGGCGTTGGACCCTCTGCTCACTCAAAGCCAAGTCTCCATTCTCCAGTGAGATCTCAAGTAAGGTCTCCAGTTAAATCCCTGAGATCCCTAGCAAGACGCTGGTAAGATGTCCTTGCAAGTGGAAACGCCTCAGGCGTCTGCCTCCCAGCCGTGCTCCCTCCTTGGATGCAAACTCTAGTCTCCTGCCTCTTTGTCTCAACTTATCTCTTCCATTTATCTTATTTTATTTTTATTTTTAAAAAAATTTTATTGAACTTTTGAGAATTTCATACATTTCTTTTAATTAATTAATTAATTTTTATTATATTTTAAGGGATTCACAATATAAGAGCACAGTTGTTTTCAGATCACATTGACGTTGCTCAGTTTGCCACACAATTAAGTACTTGGTGCTAGCATCCACAGATGAGGGATACCATTCGTTGTTTTTCTGGGACTGTGTTACTTCACTCAGCATGATATCTTCTAGTTCTAGCCATTTACCTGCATACAACATTTCTTAATAAAGTTTAGACCCATTCCCCCTTCCATGCCCTCCACCCCTCCACCCCTCATGCATTCTGCTGTGTGTGTCTTGCATTCTTAAGAGAAAATGGCAACTGTCTTTTACAGGTTTGGGGGTTTCTTGTTTTTGGCTTTGAGACAGGGTTTCACCACATAGCCAAGACTGGCCTAGAACTCATTGTGTATCAAGGGCTTTCCAGGATCCTCCAACCTTAGTCTATCAAGTGCTGGCATTCCTAGAGTGGACCACCATGCCCAACCATCCTCCATTCTTTTATTTTTCCCCTTCTGCCTGGTTTAGGGTCTGTTTTAAGAAAGAGCATTCAAATTAAATCTGCTTACACAGGTTTAATTTGTGTAAGAAATCCCTGCATTGCAGCCACCAAAGTCTTTGCATCTTGTAAAATTGGGATTATGATTTGACTCATACTTCAGATCTCCTCACAGGGTCTTCTAGGAGGCTCAGAGTGAGATCCTGGGTGATTCCTGCAAGGAAACTTCAAGATCATTTTCTTGTGATGATATTACCCTCTTGTTCTTTTTCTGCCTTTATTTCCCTTTAAAGCTATTTTCCTACATGCTTTATTGTCCTTATTTCAGAAATCTTCAGCTTCTCTTGGATTAAGAGATTACATAAATAAGAAACTGAAACAATCTTTGTGACTATTTTTTCCAAGGGTAGCTGCTGGAATAGTACATAAAATTTTTAAAAAACCTGTTACATTCTTTGGACAAGCGACTTCGTTTATATTCTTTAGCTAAAGTCTCTTGTAGAAAGGCTCTGTATTACCCACAGTGAGGTTGTAAAGACTAAAATGAATTGATTTTGAAACTTAGAAAGTCCCTGTGTTGTACAGTTCCTACAAAGGCATTTCTTTCTGCAATTCTGACAGATATTTATAATTAATGTAAAATATACATGCACATCGTTCCATTGACCTTAAAGGATGTCTAAAGCAATTTGAAAGTCTCAAGACAGTTCTGTCATAACTTCTCAGTGTCCCTCCTACTTCAAAGGTATGAAACTGATCTAAACATAAGTCATGTGACTGGACGGCCACCCAGGAAACAAGAGGTAGCAAGAAAGCATCTGAAAATCAATACTGCCTGTTCTTCAGACTTTGGGGGCCCTTATTCAGCTTGCATCCTTCTCTGTCCCACACTAAGCTGAGCACCAAGAGCTGGACCCTGGGGCCCCACAGGCCCGTGATCACTGGCCAGACAGCTTTGCTGTTTTCTGTTTATTTTATGGGGTTTTCTCAGTCTGTGCATATAAAACTGTCAGCTCCTATAATGAGAAACTTTCTCAGAAAATTTTCCTTGCATATCAATTACAATAAACTTTTATTCATGAATTTAAAGGACATTATTTTTAACAAAATGAGGTAGACTTAAAGCTAAAAAAAAATCACAAAGTGCTTGCACATTGTGTTAATAGTTATTTTCCTTTGCATTGGAACACTGATCCTGAGATTATTAAAAGGTCTTTATTGTTTTGAACCTTCTAACCCTGACATTTCAGACTCACATCTCCAAAGCTCCCGACCTTCTCCCTCACCCCAGGGTTCCACAGGTCATCAATGGCTTTTATGTTCTCCTTTTGCTCAGGCCTTTAATCTTGAGTTCCTCTTCCCTCTTCCCCTACACATACTGCAGCATACAGCCTGATTCTTAGCTCCAGAATGGACAAGCTGGTCTTTCCCTCTGGATTTCCTGATATTATACTCCGGGGCTCTGTGGCCGCTTCTCCATCACCCCATCCACCCACAGTGAAGTGGTGGGACAGTGATTTGGTCTGTGCATGGCTCAGCCCTACCCTGTGCTCTCTTAGAGCTTTTCCTTGGCCATGCACTGACTAACCCGACCCAGCACCCAACCTTCTACCACTTCCTACCACTTCCTACCGTTCTGCTCTGTCATTCCTTCCTGCCACCATTCAAAGACTCCGCGTCTCTGAAATGCCCACTTCTGCTCTACGCCAGGCTTTCCAGTCAGCTAGCTCCTCTGCCGACGCACACTCTGTCCTAGCATTTGTGGAGTCGTCTTCCTAATTCCTTCCCGTCTCTGCTCAGTTTCAAGCCTTCTGAGGGGCTCCCCCCCACGGGTGTGTGCTTCTTCATCTGTTTCCTTCTGAGGGGCTCCCCGTCCACGGGTGTGTGCTTCTTCATCTGTTTCCTTCTGAGGGGCTCCCCGTCCACGGTGTGTGCTTCTTCATCTGTTTCCTTCTGAGGGGCTCCCCGTCCACGGGTGTGTGCTTCTTCATCTGTTTCCTTCTGAGGGGCTCCCCGTCCACGGTGTGTGCTTCTTCATCTGTTTCCTTCTGAGGGGCTCCCCGTCCACGGGTGTGTGCTTCTTCATCTGTTTCCTTCTGAGCCACCCCCCACGGGTGTGTGCTTCTTCATCTGTTTCCTTCTGAGGGGCTCCCCCACGGTGTGTGCTTCTTCATCTGTTTCCTTCTGAGGGGCTCCCCCACGGTGTGTGCTTCTTCATCTGTTTCCTTCTGAGGGGCTCCCCTGCATGGGTGTGTGCTTCTTCATCTGTTTCCCGTCCTGAGCACGACCATTGCCCTCTTTCTCCTGAATGCACATCCATTCCCAGTCCATCTCCTCCTAGGAGTATCTTCACTAGGACAGGGAGACACGGGTGCTCCTTCTCCTGAATGCACATCCATTCCCAGTCCATCTCCTCCTAGGAGTATCTCCACCAGGACAGGGGAGACACGGGTGCTCCTTCTCCTGAATGCACATCCATTCCCAGTCCATCTCCTCCTAGGAGTATCTCCACCAGGACAGGGAGACACGGGTGCTCCTTCTCCTGAATGCACATCCATTCCCAGTCCATCTCCTCCTAGGAGTATCTCCACCAGGACAGGGAGACACGGGTGCTCCTTCTCCTGAATGCACATCCATTCCCAGTCCATCTCCTCCTAGGAGTATCTCCACCAGGACAGGGGAGACACGGGTGCTCCTTCTCCTGAATGCACATCCATTCCCAGTCCATCTCCTCCTAGGAGTATCTCCACCAGGACAGGGGAGACACGGGTGCTCCTTCTCCTGAATGCACATCCATTCCCAGTCCATCTCCTCCTAGGAGTATCTCCACCAGGACAGGGAGACACGGGTGCTCCTTCTCCTGAATGCACATCCATTCCCAGTCCATCTCCTCCTAGGAGTATCTCCACCAGGACAGGGGAGACACACGGGTGCTCCTTTCCTAAGGCTTTCGGTAGTCCCTGCAGAATTGGTGCATTGTTTCCAATCACAAAGTACTAGTCTGTCAGTCTTTGCACCACGGCCTGGGAACTTTCCTCAAGGTGTTGCCTTGGCAAAGGAAAAGAGAGAGCTGTCAGAAGAACTGAGAAACCAAGGGAAAAAAGGCAAGTCGGGTGAGACTGGGGCTGAGAAGAGAGACATAGTGGGAGGAGGAAAATAAGACTGGAATTAAAAATAAGAAGGTCCATGAAAGCCAGCGTCCACATTGTGAGTGACGGAGTGGCAGAGAGAGCCTGTCTGTGGAAAGGAATTTGGCAGCAGGCACTGAGCTGCCAGGGTCATCGCTCTGTAATGAGCTCTGGGAACCCGTTAATGACAGTGGCAGGCTGTCTGTTGGAAGGTTAGCTGAATAGGGCACCTGAGAGGAAAAGTGGGTAGCCACATGCAGACAATGATGGGGACGATGGCTGATAACTGCAAGTGGAACATTAGTGTTCTCTGTCTGGAGATTAAAAATAGAATGGAACATGAACTGTCTTCAGGATGTGTTTTATTAGTTAATTATAGACTAGCCACAAAAAGAAAATGTTCCAGTATTCCAATATTCCAGGTGAGCTGGGAAGGGAGGGAGATGAAATGGGGGTTTCCACGCCTCTGCATAGAGGGAGATGAGATGGAGGTTTCCATGCCTCTGCATAGAGGGAGATGAGATGGGGTTTTCCATGCCTCTGCATAGAGGGAGATGAGATGGGGGTTTCCATGCCTCTGCATAGAGGGAGATGAGATGGGGCTTTCCATGCCTCTGTATAGAGGGAGATGAGATGGGGGTTTCCATGCCTCTACATAGAGGGAGATGAGATAGGGGTTCCCATGCCTCTGCACACAGGACTGATCCTCCCCATACAGTGGTGCTGCGAGGCCATGAATTAGGCTAGGAGATTGCACACAGTACACATGCTCACACATCACAACACAGCTGAAGCACTGTGTGGAACTTACCTCTCTTAGTGATCTTTGAATAGCACGTGAATTTTAAGCCAGACTCCAGTTTGGAGAACAGTTTGGGTCACCAGTTATCTGGCTGATCTTCTGTGATTCCTTCTCTCCTCTAACCTTACACTTTCTCCTCATGAAAGGAGGTAGTTCAAATGATTTCCTAATGTCTGTTCATAGCATAATGATTCCTCTAAGATTTTTCAGTGATTTGAGGAAGGTGGACCCTCACAAAGAAACTTCACCAGTGAAGATTGGACTCATGCCTTTAATTTACAATATCACCCTTTTTTTTTTTTATCTGCCTGTTTTTCTTTTTTTTTTTTTTTCTTGGTCTTTTTGAGACAGGGTCTCCCTGTAGCCCCAGCTGTCCTGGAACTCACTCTGTAGACCAGGCTGGCCTTGAACTCACAAAGATCCTCCTGCCTCTGCCTCCCAAGTGCTAGGATTAAAGGCGTGTGCCACCATGCCTGGCTTCTCTGCCTGTTTTTCATTCCACAAACATTTCTTCATTGGCTTCCATAAGCCAAGCACCACTCTGGGACTTTTAACGGGGCTTATAATGAGTCTCTGCCCTTTACCAAAGTGTTTCACATTGCACTTTTAAAGGTTAGTTTGTTTTCAGGGTTTTGGTAATGAACATAGATTCATGTACTTGCAAACATGCAACACAGCGTGGATAGGATACATCAGTGTTTTCTTGTTAATCACATTGGAATTTTCTGCAGCGTTTCTGCATATGCATGCACAGCACAGATAGTCATGCCTACACTTTTGGAAGCATCACTTTCTGTCAGTGTCACAGAGAAGGACAAGCATCATTTGTATATGGCTCAGTCTTAACCATTGGCTCACAGAACTCTGTCCCCCAATGTGGAACACTGGGTCCTGGGCAAAGGGACTCCACTGTATGTACAGACACCTACGAAAGGGGATTCTGCTGTTGCCTTTTGAGGAAGGAAAGTCCAGCTTCATGGAGTGCTGTCCGAAGACTGTCCACAGCCACTGCTTTCAGGATCTGCTGCAGGTGGCCAAGGTGACAGTTTTCCCAGGGATGACCCATCTCAAGCCTAAGCAGGGCACGTGGGTAAGAAGGACACCTGGCTCCAAAGTAGACAGTCACCTGGGCTGAACTCCTCAGGAGAGAGGTCCAGATCGTGCCACCAGGTAAACCGTGCAGGGCAGTGCGGAGGTACCTGAGCAGGGGGGAGTCTGGAAAACTTGGTGGGAGAGAGACAAGCACTAGATATTTCCTGGTTGAGACCAACTTCAGGACTGATTGCTATAGCTTATCTGCTAACCTCTGTAGTCCAACAGGAAGGTCCCTCAAAACAAGAGGCCCACAGCACCCAGAGGACCTACTGGCAAATAAATAAGGAGAAGTCGGCCCAGGAGGCCCAGGAAGCCCAGGAATAGGCTGTGTTAGAAACAACAGCATGCTGCCCGAGTCCTTTTTCAGGAAATACACATCTTCCTTGCGGCAGCAACAGCTGACACAGAAAGCCTGCACAGCCCACCGGCTGCAGAGCTTTCCTGAATGCAGAGGCCCAGGGCACATTCTTCAGGAATGGCTTCCATCCAACGAGCACAGCGGAGCTAAAAGACCTTGTCCATTTTGGTGCAAAGGGAAGACTTTGAATGTTAGATGTACATCTTGCTGCTTACTGTAATAAATCTAAGAAATAAACCCACTTTTATACAGTATGAAGACTAGTTAAGGAAATGTCACAGATAATCAATTTGTTTTTGTTGGTTTTTTTTTTTGGTATTTTCAAGATAGGGTCTCCCTGTAGTCCCAGCTGTCCTGGAACTCCCTCTGTAGACCAGTCTGGCCTTGAACTCACAAATATCCACCTGACTCTGCCTCCTGAGTGCTAGGATTAAAGGCATGCACCACTGCACCTGGCCAGCTAATCAATTTGTAAGGAACATAATTTTCCAAAAGCAGATTTCTCAGACTTCAAAATGTTTACATTAGGTTTTTAAAGAAATAAAATAAAGCAGCTATTATGATTAATGCAAATTCAAGAGTGGGGAAAGAAGAAAAACATATGACATAATTCCTATTATCAAAAGCAGGTAGGGACACACACACTTTTTGCTTACCAGATTAAGAACCACTTGGTGACCTTCCAGTCATGACCCCAGGTAGGGACCCTCAGAGCCAGCTCGGCACACCACCTACCAAGAACACTCTGTGACTATGCGGTGTTCTGAGTTCCAGACCTGAAGACAGTGTGGCGTCCATAGAACTGGATGAGCATTCCACAGACCAGAAGATCAGAAGCTAGAAACTTCTAAGCCCGCAGAAAGTTTGCTTCTAGATGTTGCACCTCGCCTCAGCTAAACTCATATCATGACTTACCTAACTCCAGATGCCTAGGCCCCATTACAAAACAACGTGAATAGCCAAGACAATGAGTTGCTTCTAGAAATTAGCATCTCCATCATAATGTTTCCTGAGAAAGACAACTTGCACATGCAAAAGACAATGATTTCAAAGTAACAATTATAAATGTGTTCAAGGAACTCAAAGAAGATACAGATAAAAGACTGAAAACACAATTGAATGAAATAAGTAAAGCAATTCAAGAAATGAAATTAGAGCTTAATCTTCATTAAACTTCATAGAAGTTCTGAAGAAAAGTCAAACTGAATAAAACATGAAATGAAATAAAACATGAAATGAAAAACTCAGGAAGTCAAAACCTCAGAGGAAACTTTACCAAGAGACTGGATTAACTGGAAGACAGAGAAGATAAGAGATGGAGGGCATGGGGCATTCAGTCAGTAAATGTTAAATCCAGGGCACTGCAGCTTCCACTGCAGATCAGGTAAGAGCTGGGCCCCCTCAGCAGGGACTCAGATCTTCAGGGACACCAAGGTCACAGCCAGGTTGCCGAAACACAGGCCAAATTAGCCTCCACCCCCCCACCCCATGGGTGGGAAAAGGCATCCTGGGGGTGGGGGGAAGAGTGGTAGTGACTCCAGGGCACAAGGTAACAGAAGAGACAGCAAACCTGCCAGTCCATAGCCTACCTAAGAGGAACAGGCCTTCAACTCAAAGAAGAAACATTTGAATTTCATATCAGATTACAAACAATGAATCAAATCAACATGCCAAGAGCACAACAAAAAAAATCAACAACATGGGAAAAGCAAACAATAAATCCCCACCAATCTCTATCAGTCCTATAGAAGATTCCAATAATGAAATATCCCACGAGGTAACGCAGGACACAGATCTTAAAAGAACAATCATAGGCATACTGAAAGAAATCAAGGAATACACAGAACAAATCAAAGAACTAAAGGGAGAGAATGAAATGGAAATGCCGAAAAAAATCTCAGGCTAAAATGAAAAAGGAAACTGAAAATCAAATCAAAGAACTAGAAGGAGGGAATGGCAAACTTTGGGAGGAAGTGGAAATTCTAAAAGAATCTCAGGCTGAAATGAAAACAGGAAATTGAACACTCATCCAGTCAACAGGAAAGGATGGGAGAAAGCCTCAGTAGCAGAATGGATGAAGCAGAAAATAGAATATCAAGACTAGAAGATAACATGGAAGAACTGGAGAGCTCAAGCAAAGACTATGAAAATTAAAAAACAAAACAAAAGAGTGGAATAATTAGGAAATGTGGGATACCATGAAGAGACCAAACCTCCACATCATAAGTATAGAGGAAGAAGAAGAATCCCAGGAAAATGGTATGGACCAGATCTTCAACAGAATTATAGAAGAAAATTTCCCCAAATTGAAAAAAGACATAACCATACAAATACAAGAAGCACATAGAACACCAAACAGAAAAAAATCAGAAAAGAAACCATATCATAATCAAAATGCTAGATGCTCAAAACAAAGACAGAATACTGAAAGCTGCAAGAGAATACACGAGAGAAAAACAGCAAGTTACATATAAAGGGAAACCCATCAGAATTACAGCTGACTTTTCAATGCAAATGATGAAAGTCAAGATCTTGGACCAAAGTATTCCCAGTACTAAATGACTATAGATGCCAAACCAGGTTAATCTACCCAGCAAAAATGTCAACCATAATTGAAGGAGAAAGGAAAATATTCCATGACATAAACAAGATGAAAGAACACATGTCTAGAAAACCAACCCTCCAGAAAATACTCGAAGCCATTCAGAGGACAGAGGAAAGGATCAGCTATCTCCAAACAACAAGAGAGAGTAATTAATGAAGATGGTATACACACAGAAAAAATACAAACAGCCCAAAAATGCAAACAGAAAATAAACGGAAAAAAAGCAATATGCATTCAGCATGCCTTCATGTCTAAAGCCCTAGAGGGATTGGACTAGAAGGAACATTCCTAAACATAATTAAAACCACATACAACAAACCCACAGCCAACATTATCCTAAATGGGGAAAAATTAGATGTGTTCCCTTTAAAGTCAGGAACCTCAAGAGGCTGCCCCCTATCTCCACTTCTTTTCAATATAGTGCTTGAAATGCTCATGAGAGCAGTAAGACAAGAAAAGGAAATTAAGGATTACTAACTGGAAAAGGGGAAGTCAAACTATCCCTTTTTGCAGATAGTTTACCTAAGGAATGCCAGAAACTCTACCAGGAAACTTCTAGAAATGATTAGCAGTTTCAGTAAACTGGTATGATACAAAATTAACCTAGAAAAATCAGTAGCCTTTCTTTATACCAAAAATAAGTAACTGGAGAAGGAATAAAAGGAGAATTTCCCATTCACAATAGCCTCCAAAAAAATAAAAATCTAGGAACAAACTTGACTAAAGACACTAAAGATCTATATAAATTCAGTTTTAGAGCCCTGAAGGAGATTGAAGAAGATACCAGAAGATGGAAGGACCTCCCATGCTCATGGATTGAAAGAATTAATATAAAAAATGACCATCATACTCAAAGTAATATACAGATTCAATGAAATCCCAATTAAAAAGTCTCATGAGCTTCCTCACAGACCTAGAAAAAAAAATCCTAAAGTTTATATGGAAAAGCAAAAGACCCCAGATAGCCAAAGCAACCTGAGCAAAATGAGCAATGCTGGGGGATTACTATACCAGACTTCAAACTATATTACAGGGCTGTAGTCATAAAAATGGCCTGGTATTGGAAGAAAAACAGACCTGTAGATCAATAGAACAAAATTGAAGATCCAAACCTGAGCCCATCCAATTTCAGCCACCTCATATTTGAAAAAGGGGCCAAGAAGACTCAAAGGAGGAAAGACAGCATCTTCAGCAAATAGTGCTGGCAAAAAATGGATCACCAGTTGTAGAAGAATAAAATTAACCCCCTACCTCTCACTCTGAACAAAAATCAACTCCAAATGGATCAAAGACCTCAATGTAAAATTCTGAACACGATAGAAGAAAATGTCAGAAGTAACCTACAAGACATAGGCATAGGAAAAGACTTTCTAAATCAGACAGCAGCTGCACAAAAATAAGGTCAACGATTGACAAGTAGGAGCTTACTAAACTTAAGAACTTCTTAATAAACAATCAAAGAAGTGAAGAGAAAACCCACGGAGTGGGAGGAAACCTTTACCATTATACATCTGATAGTGCATTAACATACAGAGTGTACAAACTACTCAAAAAAAAAAAAAAGAAATAAGAAAACAATGACCCACTGAAAAGATGGAGTAAAGAGCTGAACAGATACTTCACAAATGAAGATGCAAAGATGGCTGAGAAATATCTTTGAAAGTGTTCAACATCGCTAATAATTAAGGAGATGCAAGCTCAAATCAGCTTAAGATTTCATCTTGCCCTGATAAGACTGGCTATATCCCAAATCTAATTGGCTATTGGCTCTCTCCTTGGAGGAATAACCCATGGCTGATGCCACAAGCCTACATCCTCTACAGGTTAGGAGATGTTATAAGCCACAGTAAGACCCTGTCATATTTATCAGGGGGTAAAAATGTAATTCATGGATTAACATATCATCCAAACATATGTGTCTATGCCAAAGTAACCTACCATAACTATTAGTGCTGCTTAAATACCTATATTACTAATTGCCTTGTGCTTCATTAGTAGGATTAAAGGTTATTCCTGAACACAAACTGTCAGCCCCACTGAAAGGAAACAGCCAGAATTGACAAGAGTCCAAGTACAAAAGCTCCAGAGAGAGCGGACAGTTTTCCTTCACCCCTAGGTGAGGAGCTATTGGAATTTGATAGCTGCTGGGAGAGGAAGAGTCCATTTTCTTAAGGGATGTGACCCCTGATTAGGAAACTAGTAAGCTGCCACGGGGTAGTGGGGAAGGGGGATCTTACAGAGAAACACAGGTAGAACAAAGTGAATGATATGGGAGGAGGGGGGAGAGGATGGAGTAAGAGGAGGAGGAGCAGACAGTAAAGAATGGAGTGGGAAGAGGAGGAGCAGAGAGTAAAGGATGTAGTGGGAGGAGGAGCAGCTGACACTAAAGGATGCAGTGACGGAGGAGCAGCTGACACTAAGGATGCCAGTGAGAGGAGGAGGAGGCAGACACTAAAGGATTGCAGGGGGAGAGGAGGAAGCTGACACTAATGTGCAGGGGAGGAGGCAAGCACGTACACTAAAGGACTGCAGTGAGGAGGAGGAGCGACACTAAAGGATGCAGTGGGAGGAGGAGAAGCAAACACTAAATGCATGCAGTGGGGGAGGAGGAGCAACTGACACTAAAGGATGCAGGGGAGGAGGGAGGAAAGCTGACACTAAAGGATCAGTGGGAAGAGGAGGAGCAGCTGACACTAAAGGATGCAGTGCGGTGGAGGAGGGAGCTGACACTAAAGGATGCAGTGGGAAGAGGAGGAGCAGCTGCACCACAAGGATGCAGTGGTGGAGGAGGAGCTGACCACTAAAGGATGCAGTGGGAGGAGGAGGAGCACTGACACTAAAGGATGCAGTGGGAGGAGGAGGAGAGCTGACACTAAAGGATGCAGTGTAGGAGGAGTAAGCAGCTGACACTAAAGGATGCAGTGGGAAGAGGAAGAGCAACTGACACTAAAGGATTGGAGTTGGAGGAGGAGGAGCTGACACTAAAGGATGCAGTGGGTGGAGGAGCAGCTGACACTAAAGGATGCAGTGGGAGGAGGAGGAGCAGCTGACACTCAAGGCTGTAGTGGGAGGAGTAGGAGCAGCTGACACTAAAGGATGCAGTGGGAGGAGGAGGAGCAGCTGACACTCAAGGCTGTAGTGGGAGGACGAGGAGCAGCTGACACTAAAGGATGCAGTGGGAGGAGGAGGAGCAGCTGACACTAAAGGATGCAGTGGGAGGAGGAGCAGCTGACACTAAAGGATGCAGTGGGAGGAGGAGCAGCTGACACTAAAGGATCCAGTGGGAGGAGGAGGAGCTGACATTAAAGGATGCAGTGGGAGGAGGAGGAGCTGACATAAAGGATGCAGTGGAGAGAGGAGGAGAAGCTAGAGGAAGTTTCACTAGGTGCATGGTTGGGGGGCAGAAAATAGGGGGGCGCGAGAAGGAAGGATGGACTGACACTAAAGAGCAGTGGGAGAAGGAGGGGTAGTGACACTAAAGGATGCAGTTGGGCGGAGGAGGAGCTGACACTAAAGGATGCAATGTGGAGGAGAGGAGACTGACACTAAAAGGCAGCAGTGGAAGGAGAGATGACACTAAGATGCAGTGGAGAGGGAGCGAAACTAAAGGATGCAGTGGGAGAAGGAGTAGCAGCTGACACTAAAGGATGCAGTAGGAGGAGGAGTAGCAGCTGACACTAAAGGATGCAGTAGTGGAGGAGGAGTGAGCAGCTGACACTTAAGGATCGCAGTAGGAGAGGAGGAGTAGCAGTCTGACAACTAAAGGATGCAGTTGGGGAGGAAGAGGAGCTGACACTACAAGGATGCGCGTGGAGGAGGAGGAGGAGCTGACAGTAAAGGATGCAGTGGGAGGAGGAGGAGCAGCTGACACTAAAGGATGCAGTAGGGAGAGAGGAGGGGGTAGCTGACACTAAAAGGATGCAGTGAGGGAGTGAGGAGAGAGACACTAAAAGGATGCAGTGGGCGGAGGAGGAGCTGACACTTAAAGGATTGCAGTGGGTGGAGGGAGGAACTGACACTAAAGGACTGCAGTGGGTGAGGAGGAGTAGCCTGACACTAAAGGTATGCAGTGGGAGGACGGAGGAGGAGCTGACACTAAAGGATGCAGTGGGAGGTGGAGGAGCAACTGACACTAAAGGACGCAGTGGGAAGAGGAGGAGCGCTGACACAAAGGATGCAGTGGGTCAGGAGGAGGAGCAGCTGACACTAAAGGATGCAGTGGGAAGGAGGAGAGACACTAAAGGATCGCAGTGGGAGAGGAGGAGCACTGACATTAAAGGATGCAGTTGGAGTGGATGGAGGAGCTGACACTTTAAAGGAGCAGTGGGAGGACGAGGAGGAGCTGAAACTAAAGGATGCAGTGGGAGGTGGAAGGAGCAACTGACACTAAGGATGCAGTGGGAAGAGGAGGAGCAGCTGACCTGAAGGATGCAGTGGGAGGCATGGAGGAGCAGCTGACACTAAAGGAGGGGTTTGATCTGGCAGTCTGTTGTGAGGCAGGAGGAGGAAGCAGACACTAAACGGAATCATGGGGGAGGAGGAGCAGCTGACACTAAGGAGTGAGAGCTGCAGTGGGTGAGGAGGAGCTGACACTAGAAAGGATCAGTGGGAGGACGAGGAGAGCTGACACTAAAAGGATTGCATGTGGAGGAGGAGGAGGACAAAGGATGCTGTAGAGCAGCTGACACTAGAATACTGCAGTGGGATGGAGGAGGTAGCTGACACTAAAGGATGCCAAGTGGAGGAGGTAGCAGCTGACACTAAAGGATCAGTGGGAGGAGGAGGAGCAGAACTAAAGGATGCAGTGGGAGCTAGGAGCAGCTGACACTAAAGGAAGCAGTGGGAAGGAGGAGGAGCAGACTGACACTAAAGGGTATGTGGCGAAGGAGGCATAAGGATAATGTAGAGCAGCTACACTAAGGGATGCAGTGGAGAGGAGGTAGCAGCTGCACCAAAGGATGCAGTGGGAAGAGGAGGAGCAGCTGACACTAAAGGATGCAGGGGAGGAGGAGCAGATGACACTAAAGATACAGTGGAGGGAGGAAGTGGAACTAAAGGATGCAGTGGAGAGAGCAGCTGACACTAAAGGATGCAGGTGGGAAGAGGAGGAGCAGCTGACACTAAAGGATGCAGTGGGAGGAGGAGGAGCAACTGACACTAAAGGATGCAGTGGGAAGAGGAGGAGCAACTGACACTAAAGGATGCAGTGGGAGGAGGAGGAGCTGACACTAAAGGATGCAGTGGGAAGAGGAGGAGCAACTGACACTAAAGGATGCAGTGGGCGGAGAGAGGAGCTGACACTAAAGGAGCAGTGGGAGGAGGAGGAGCAACTGACACTAAAGGACGCAGGGGGGAGGAGGAGCAACTGACACTAAAGAGTGCAGTGGGAGGAGAGAGGACGAGTGCAGTGGGAGGAGGAGCAGAACTAAGGATGCAGTGGGAAAAGGAGCAGCTGACAAAGGATGCATGGGGGAGGAGGAGCTGACATTAAAGGATGCATGAGGACGAGGAGGAGCTGACACTAAAGGATGCAGTGGAAGGAGGAGATGACACTAAAGGATGCAGTGGGTGGAGGAGGAGCTGACACTAAAGGATGCAGTGGAGTAGGAGGAGCTGACACTAAAGGATGACAGTGGGAGGAGGAGGAGCACTGACACTAAAGGATGCAGTGGGAGCAGGAGCAGCTGACACTAAAGGATGCAGTGGGAACGGAGGAGAGCAGACACTAAAGGATGCAGTGGGAAGAGGAGGAGCAACTGAACACTAAAGGATGCAGTGGGATGAGGAGGCAGTTGACACTAAAGGATGCAGTGAGGAGGAGGAGGAGCTGACACTAAAGGAGCAGTGGGAGGAGGAGGAGGAGCTGACACAAAGGATGCAGTGGGAGGTAGGAGAGCGACACTAAAGGAGCAGGGGGAGGAGGAGCCTGACACTAAAGGATGCAGTGGGAGAGGAGGAGCAACTGACACTAAAGGATGCAGTGGGAGGGAGGAGCAGGACACTAAAGGATGCAGTGGGAGGAGGAGGAGCAACTGACACTAAAGGATGCAGTGGGAAGAGGAGGAGCAGCTGACACTAAAGGATGCAGTGGGAAGAGGAGGAGCAGCTGACACTAAAGGATGCAGTGGGAGGAGGAGGAGCTGACACTAAAGGATGCAGTTGGAGGAGGAGCAGCTGACACAAAGGATGCAGTGGGAGGAGGAGAGCAAACACTAAATGGATGCAGTGGGAGGAGGAGGAGGACACAAAGGAATGCAGTGGGAGAGGAGCAGCTTGACACTAAAGGATGCAGTGGGAGGAGGAGGAGCGGACACTAAGGAGTGCAAGGATGGGAGGAGGAGCAGCCTGACACTAAAGGATGCAGTGGGTGGAGGAGGGAGCAGACACTAAAGGATGCAGTGGGAGGAGGAGGAGCAACTGACACTAAAGGATGCAGTGGGAGGAGGAGAGGAGCTGACTGACTTAAAAGGATGCAGTGGGAGAGGAGGAGCAGAGCACTAAAGGATGCAGTGGGAAGAGTAGGAGCAGCTAGACACTAGAAGGAAGCAGTGGGAGGAGGAAGGAGCTGACACTAAAGGATGGCAGTGGAGGAGGAGCATGACCAGCTAAAGAGATGGAGTGGGAAGAGGAGGAGCAGCTGACACTAAAGGATGCAGTGGGAGGAGGAGGAGCTGACACTAAAGGATGCAGTGGGAGGAGGAGGAGCAGCTGACACTAAAGGATGCAGTGGGAGGAGGAGGAGCTGACACTAAAGGATGCAGTGAGGAGGAGGAGCAGCTGACACTAAAGGATGCAGTGGGAGGAGGAGGAGCTGACACTAAAGGATGCAGTGGGAGGAGGAGGAGCTGACACTAAAGGATGCAGTGGGAGGAGGAGGAGCAGACACTAAAGGATGCAGTGGGAGGAGGAGGAGCACTGACACTAAAGGATGCAGTGGGAAGAGGAGGAGCAGCTGACACTAAAGGATGCAGTGGGAGAGGAGGAGCAGCTGACACTAAAGGATGCAGGGGAGGAGGAGCAGCTGACACTAAAGGATGCAGTGGGGGAGGAGGAGGAGCTGACACTAAAGGATGCAGTGGGAGGAGGAGCAGCTGACACTAAAGGATGCAGTGGGAGGAGGAGGAGGAGCTGACACTAAAGGATGCAGTGGGAGGAGGAGCAGCTGACACTAAAGGATGCAGTGGGAGGAGGAGGAGCAGCTGACACTAGAAGGATAGCAGTGGGAGGAGGAGGAGCAGACACTAAAGGATGCAGTGGGAAGAGGAGGAGCGGACGACTAAAGGATACAGTGGGATGAGGAGGAGAGTGACGATAAAGGAATTGCCAGTGGGAGCAGGAGAGCAGCTGAACACTAAAAGTGATGCAGTGGGAGAGTGGAGCAGCGCCAAAGGATGCGGAGATGGACTGACCTAAAGGGATGCCCAGTGGGAAGAGGAAGGGCAGCTGACACTAAAAGTGATCAGGGGAGCAGTGACTAGGTAAGGAGGAGGAGCTGACACTAAAGGATGCAGTGGGAGCGAGGAGCGAGTTGACACTAAAGGATGCAGTGGGAAGAGGAGGAGCAGCTGACACTAAAGGATGCAGGAGGGCGATAAGCGATGAGGAGGAGGAGCAAGACACTAAAGGATGCAGTGGGAGGAGGAGGAGCACTGACACTAAAGGATGCAGTGGAGGAGGAGGAGGAGCTGACACTAAGGATGCAGTAGGGAGGTAGGAGGAGCAGACACTAAAGGATGCAGTGGGTGGAGAGAGGAGCTGACACTAAAGTGAGCAGTGGGAGGAGGAGGAGACTGACACTAAAGGATGCAGTGGGATGGGAGGAGGAGCGACACTAAAGGATTTGCCAGCTTGGGAAGGAGAGGAGGAGGAGCTGACACTAAAGGATCGAGTCGGAAGAGGTGGAGGAGCAACTGACACTAAAGGAAGCAGTGGGAGGAGGAGGAGCAACTGACACTAAAGGACGCAGTGGGAAGAGGAGGAGCAACTGACACTAAAGGATGCAGTGGGAAGGGAGGAGCAGCTGACACTAAAGTGATGCAGTGGGAAGGAGGAGGCAGCTTGACACTAAAGGATGCAGTGGGAGAGGTAGGAGCGAGCTGACACTAAAGGATGCAGTGGGAGGAGGAGCGAGCTGCTTACACTAAAGGATGCAGTGGGAGGAAGGAGGGCAACTGACACTAAAGGATGCAGTGGGTGGAGAGGAGCTGACCATAAAGGATGCAAGTGGGAGGTTCGAGGAGGAGCTGACATAAAGGATGCAGTGAGGAGGAGGAGAGCAGGCGACACTAAATGATGCAGTGGGAGGAGGAGGAGATGATCACTAAAGGATGCAGTGGGGCGGAGGAGGAGCTGAACTAAAGGATGCAGTGGGAGGAGGAGGAGCAGCGACACTAAAGATGAGTGGGAAGGAGAGAGTGACAGGCAGGTGGAAGAGGCAACCCAGAAGGATTGCCAGGTGGGGAGGAGGAGGAGACTGCCACTAAAGGATGCAGTGGGAGGAGGAAGCAGCTGACAACTAAAGGATGCAGTAGGGTAAAAGGAGGCGAACTAAAGGAGAGTGGAGAGAGCAAGCTGACACTAAAGGAAGCAGTGGGAGGAGGAGAGCCGATACTAAAGGGATCCAGTGAGGAGGAGGAGGCAGCTGACACTAAAGGATGCAGTGGGAGAGAGGAGCAGCTGACACTAAAGGATAGCAGTGGGAGGAGGAGGAGCTGACACTAAAGATGATGAGGGGGCGGCTATAGGAAAGAAGGGAGGAGGAGGAGCTGACAATAAAGGATGCAGTGGGAGGAGAGGAGGAAGACAGTGAACTAAAGGATCAGGTGGAAGGAGGAGGAGCAGAACACTACACTAAAGGATGCAGTGGGAGAGGAGGAGCGCAGCTGAACACTAAAGGATGCAGTGAGGAGAGGAGGAGCTGACACTAAAGGATGCAGTGAGGAGGAGGAGCAGCTGACACTAAAGGATGCAGTGGGAGGAGGAGGAGGAGCTGACACTAAAGGATGCAGTGGGAGGAGGAGGAGCTGACACTAAAGGATGCAGTGGGAGGAGGAGCAGCTGACACTAAAGGATGCAGGGGAGGAGGAGGAGCTGACACTAAAGGATGCAGTTGGAGGAGGAGCAGCTGACACTAAAGGATGCAGTGGGAGGAGGAGGAGCAGACACTAAAGGATGCAGTGGGAGGAGGCGGAGCAGACACTAAATAGTCCATGGATGGTTCTTTTCCCAAGTATGTTTAGAAATGCAAATTGTTCTTGATGGGAAAAAAATAAAGGAACACAATGTTGGGCAGGTATAGAGTTGACTTTGGATCTAGGAAGGGTCATCAGGAGGGAATATGATCAATTGCATTGTGTCAAGTTCTTATGGAACTAATATATGTGTGCTTATAAATTTAAATATATATTTAATTTAATTAAACAAATAATTACATTTTTCTTTTGAGATAAGGTCTCCATGTAGCCCCACCTGGTCTGGAATTAGAATTCCCAGCAACTCCAGCAAGAGCAGTGAAGGCCAAACAATGTCAGTCCCTGAGGCTTCCTGCCTTTTCAAGGCTGCCGTCTTTTCTCTCTGCCGTCTGTGTCAGGGGCCTGGGTCCTTACATGAATGCCAACTTCATCTTCATATAGTCCCAGCAGAAAGGCAAACATGAGAGAGAAAATATATGCACACATGCACATGTGTGTGTGTGTCTTTGCGTCTCTGTGTATGTGTGTGCATGTTTGCATGTGTGCATGTATTTTCTCTCTCATGTTTGCCTTTATGTTGGGACTATATGAAGATAAAGTTAACATTCATATCTGGGTCCAGGCCCCTTCTGCAGCCAGGGGAAGCCTCAGGGACTGACATTGTTTGGCCTTCTCCCTGGAGTGCCTGTGGATTCTAAGCTCTACATTACAAACCCTCTAAGCTACTTGAGTTCTACAGAGGAGAAAAGGTCCTTGTGTGGCCCTTTATAACTTCCCTTAAAAGAAAACCAGTCACAAAACAAAAAACCTGCAAAGCAGTCTTTGAGAATTTAGAGGACAGCTACCACTGTCAAATTCACAAAATGAGCTTGCACACTTTAGCAATCAGGGTTTTTGTTTCCCACCTATTTTTAGTGTATGGAAGGAACTATGGAGCCCTTCACTGGACCTGCCTTCTATCTATGCAGTAGACAGGTTTGCCACCTAGTAACATCAGTGTGACTGGCATGAGGTCACATAGTAAAATCAGTGTGACTGGCATGAGGTCACATAGTAACTAACATCAGTGTGACTGGCATGAGGTCACATGGTAACTAACATCAGTGTGACTGGGATGAGGTCACATAGTAACATCAGTGTGACTGGCATGAGATCACATAGTAACTAACATCAGTGTGACTGGCATGAGGTCACATAGTAACATCAGAGTGACTGGCATGAGGTCATATAGTAACATCAGTGTGACTGACATGAGGTCACATAGTAACTAACATCAGTGTGACTGGGATGAGGTCACATAGTAACATCAGTGTGACTGGCATGAGATCACATAGTAACTAACATCAGTGTGACTGGCATGAGGTCACATAGTAACATCAGAGTGACTGGCATGAGGTCATATAGTAACATCAGTGTGACTGACATGAGGTCACATAGTAACTAACATCAGTGTGACTGGGATGAGGTCACATAGTAACATCAGTGTGACTGACATGAGGTCACATAGTAACTAACATCAGTGAGACTGGTATGAGGTCACATAGTAACTAACATTAGTGTGACTGGCATGAGGTCACATAGTAACATCAGAGTGACTTGCATGAGGTCATATAGTAACATCACTGTGACTGACATGAGATCACATAGAAACATCAGTGTGACTGGGATGAGGTCACATAACATCAGTGTGACTGGCATGAGGTCACATAATAACATCAGTGTGACTGGCATGAAGTCACATAGTAACATCAGAGTGACTGGTATGAGGTCACATAATAACATCAGTGTGACTGGCATGAGGTCACATAACATCAGTGTGACTGGCATGAGGTCACATAGGAACATCAGAGTGACTTGCATGAGGTCATATAGTAACATCACTGTGACTGACATGAGATCACATAGAAACATCAGTGTGACTGGCATGAGGTCACATAACATCAGTGTGACTGGCATGAGGTCACATAATAACATCAGTGTGACTGGCATGAGGTCACATAGTAACATCAGAGTGACTGGTATGAGGTCACATAATAACAGTGTGACTGGCATGAGGTCACATAATAACAGTGTGACTGGCATGAGGTCGCATAGGATCATCAGAGTGACTGGCATGAGGTCACTTAGTAACATCAGTGTGACTGGCATGAGGTCACATAGTAACATCAGTGTGACTGGCATGAGGTCATATAGTAGCATCAGTGTGACTGGTATGAGGTCACATAGGAACATCAGAGTGACTCGCATGAGGTCACTTAGTAACAGTGTGACTGGCATGAGGTCACTTAGTAACATCAGTGTGACTGGCATGAGGTCACATAGTAGCATCAGTGTGACTGGTATGAGGTCACATAGGAACATCACAGTGACTGGCATGAGGTCACTTAGTAACATCAGTGTGACTGGCATGAGGTCACATAGTAGCATCAGTGTGACTGGCATGAGGTCACATAGTAACATCAGTGTGGTCAGCAGGAGGTTGTATAGTAACATGAGTGTGGTCAGCAGGAGGTCACGGTGACCAGTGTGAGCAGCATGACGTCATAGTAACCAGTGTGAGCCATATGACATCACAGTAACCAGTATGAACTATATGATGTTACAGTGATTAGTGTGAGCCACATGAGATTAGAGCAACTAGTGTGAGCAGCATGATTTCACAGTCATGCAAGTATGGTCCCTGTTAAGGCTCTGCGAGAAGCCCTTGAATGTGATCACATGGTCTCAAGTTTGTCTGGAGTTGGCCAAACTAAGATATTTTAACAGTAATTGACCCACTTCATGGTCTGCCTTTCCTGCTGCTGAACTCAGGCACATGACTTCAGGTGGCTGTGAACACTCTGGGCACAGGACTCTGGGCAGGTCGAGTTAGAGGTGAGGCTAGTCTGTTTCAGTGGTGGTGTCTGTGTGTCCTCCTGATGACCGCCCCCATGTGGGAGTACACTGCTCCACCTCAGCCTGGGGACCAGGGTGGAAGAGGCCTTCGTAGCAGGAATCTGATGTTCCAGCATAAAACTGTGCATGTATTAGAAGAGAGGTAAGGCCCAACGTGTGGAGAACCAAAAGCTATTCATGGAAAATGTTTCCAACTTTCACCATCCACACACGGGAGGACTTGCCTACAGTTGCTCCCAATTTGACAACCATTCCAAAAACCTTGACAGACGATGCTTCATCCTGTTGAAGGTTGTAGCTGCTGTGCTAAAGGGGCACCCGAGTGCTCTGGATTCCTGCAGCCAGAGCTGATGGCACAAAGGCGTCGTCACAGTAAGAATTTCCTCAGAAGGCAGTGGAACAGAACACGTGAGAGAAGCATAGAATAGAGGTCGATGTAAATATTTTTCTGGCTGCAAGGATGTTGGTATTTATTAACTTTACAAATTTTTTCCTCATTCTAAACAAAATTTCCATTTGCTCCTAATTTTAGCTTTCTTCTGATTTTATATTTTACATTATTTTCTTACAATGAATGAGGCTCCTAAAATTGGATTAACCCTCCCTGCTGTCAGTGTGAGACACAGGAAGGACTCAAACCTAGGTCTGTTTGATTGTAAAGTACTCCTTGCTGTAGCTGAGGCTTTAACATTCATTTTAGGACTAGTTTTAATTGACGGGTAACTGCATATCTGCAGGGCACAGAGTTCCTCCTGGAATTTGTCCTCCTATTCTGGTTGCTGCTTGTCTCTTCCACCTTCTCTGAGATCCTGCCCTCCTTCTCCCACATGGCCCTTCTCCACTGCCACCTCCTTTTTATTTTCTAAAAGGATGAAGCATGTTTCATTGCCAGCAGATCCATTTCCCTGAAAATTCCCTTCTCAAGGAGCCATTTAAGACATTTGTCAAAATTATTTTAATATTTTATTTTTTTATTTTTATTTTATGTTTATGAGTGTGTTGCCTGCATGTGTGTAAGTGCACCCATGTCACACAAGGCCCTTGGATGTCAGAAGAGGGGGTTGGATCCCCTGGACCTGGAGTTTTGACTCGTTAATTACTGTGTGAATGCTGGGAATCAAACTCAAGTCATCAGACTTGGTGGCAGGTGCCTGTTGTCACTGAGCCATTTGTCCTAACTCTTAATTCAAAGATAGCAAGGTCCTTGTTCTAGAAACCAGTCCTAGAAATGACTAACTCTGGAATCATCTGTCTTCTGCAAGTATTTCCATGCTTGTCTCACGGAGCCCCCCACAGCTGTACTCTTTATTAATCTTAACACCTTCTGGTCTGGACCCTTGGCCTTCTCCAGGACATGGGCTTCCTCTGTCCCCTTCTGGGGCTGTGGGTGGAAGGCCAGCATGATGCACCCAGTGTCTTTCGGCAGTCCTGAATCTGATTCGTGGATGCAGGTGTTCATCTTCCGCCCTGGACTGTTCTCCATCCCTCGGTTATTCTGTTTGCCTTCGTGGAGGGCATTAAGCCTGCTCCTTTTGTTCCAGGGAGGGCTCTTGCGACTTCAGATCTAATAAATCCTAAATCTATTTGGCATTTTGGAAAAATATCATTCAGCCTTGTAATTCACCAAAGAACTTTTCTCAGCATTTTTCCTCTCTCCTGGAAACCTAGTATTCACTTTCTGAACAACACGTGTTCAGAAAGCTCCTACTTTGCAGGAAAAATTAAAGTCAGTGCCATCTGGTCTTCCTTGTCTTTCTCAACACTGACAGTTCTGGTGTGTCTCTGGCCCAGTTCCCATCTCCCTCATCCCCTTACACCCCATATTCTATTTTTTTAAGTTCTATGGAGTCCAATTTGTGTTCCCCAAATGCTTTTGCATGTGGGTCCATCTCCTGGTTTACTTATATAAAGAGTTTAAATAGAGTTAGCCTATAACAGGGAGACACAATGGGCAAGCATAAAAAAGTCAGAGCCAGGAATGGACTCTCTCTTTTGGAGCAGTGGACCAGGGAGTTCCCCTAGATCTTCAGACAGCACTGACTGTTGCCATTGCTCTTGGTTGCCCTCCAGAACTTGAAAGTGAGACCCTGTTACTGAAGACACTACACACAAGTCATAGAAAAAAACATGGAATAATCAAGCTTCATCTCTACTGCTTACACTTCATAGTGCTGGAAGGTGCTCTGCCTGTTCCCAGAAGGAAAAAGTAAGTGTAAACTTTGCCTAGCTGTGAACCCTGTGAGCTACAATAGCACCTGGCCTGGCAAGATAATCCCACTGGAGTAAATAGTGGCACAAACGTTATGGGAGTAACCACCCACATTCTGATTGAATTTAGGGTCAATTTCATGCAGAAAATAAGAAATTATGCTTGCCCTAAATGGGACAACTCTATCACATCTTTTTTTTTTTTTTTTTTTGTGTGTGTGTGTGTGGTGTGTGTGTGTGTGTGTTTTTGAGACAGGGTCTCTCTGTAGCCCCAGCTAGCCTGGAACTCACTTTGTAGACCAGGCTGGTCTTGAACTCATAGAGATCCCTCTGCCTCTGCCTCTGCCTCTGCCTCTAGAGTGCTGGGATTAAAGGCGTGAACCACCACACCTGGCTCACATCTTCTTGTCATTAGGTTCAGGGATTGTTGCAGAAGAGGGCTTGGACAGATGGTAAAAGTTGATGAACACAAAGAAACTGTGTTGTCTGGACACACAAGGCAGCTGCACATATAAACTTCCAGTGCTTGCGACATGCATAATACCTGTGGAAACCCAGGCTAGATAGAAACCAAGCACAGAGGCAGGAGGTGGGCAAGAAAAATGTATCAGTGTTTCTTATTGCTCATTTCCCACTCAATTCTACTCATATGCCTCTTTTTTTAAAGGTCTCATGTAGCCCAGTTGGCCTAGAACTTTCCATGTAGCCGAGGATGAACTCCCCACTCTCCTTCCTCCACCTTGCAACCTCTGGGATTACAGGTGTGTCCCAGGCTGGTTCATCTTCATTCTTGATTGCACTTCCTGTCACTCATATGAAGTAATTAACTGACTTTCAGTGGCATCCTCTAGGATTAAAGTATAAGCCAGACCTCAAAAATGTCAAACTCTCTAATCACAAATAAAGATTATGGTGACTACAAGGATGGCAGGGAGACTTCAACAAGACTCAATGGTAGATGGTTCCAATGGTGGTGACGACTAGCCTTTATCCGCTTAGCTGCAAGGTGACCCAAGCTACAACAGGAAGTGAGACTTTCTCTAAGAAGGGACTAGTTGTTACTACCATTGTTCTATACTTAAAGGAAGGTGATCAGTAAAGGGAGAGGCAAAGTTCTGTATAGTTCTCTCCATGGAAGAAAAGACCCTCAATGATTGTTCAGCTAAGCTACATGCACCACTTTCAGGAAGAAGACCAGTGTAAGAAAGGGAGAAGCACTTCAGGTGTCTCAGTATCCAGGTGTTTGTCTCTGTCATTTTTGAGACAGTGAGCAACCTTAAGACCATCTGTAACTCATCTTGTCCAGTGGTACATGGGAGCTTGCAGGCTGTCTTCTACTCACAGGTAAGTCCTCTCTGGCCCATGCTGTGCTTTTCATAAAATTGTACCAACCCATAAACATCTAAGGATTTAGAAATAGGTCAGATTTTGAGTATGGAGAAACTCTGGGGGATTGGCAACCCAAATTTCACCACAGTGACCACAGGTCAGATCAGAACATGACTATTCCTTGGACGAAGCATGTTCTTCTAATCATCAGCATTGAGCAGACATCAATACCTGAACTCAGAATTTCAGACTTGTTTCTTCTAATGTTACAAATGGAACATTAGACATGTCATCCTCAAGATGAATGACAGACTGACACCTAGGGAGTGTCATGCTTACCCCAAGCTTATGTAAAGAGTAATGAAGGACTTGCATCCACACTGCTTTCTCAAAGCTACTTGAATGCAACATTTTCAATATGCAGAAGCCACAAGCCAAGTACGAATGAATGTACAAAATTCAGGTAGCAGCTTCTGCCATCAGTAGCTTTTGAAGCATACTCTTAGAATAATGCAATTCACTCAGGAAGACTTGTCACTGGGTAGATCAATACTTCTGACCTACTTGATTATGTAAGCTGCAGTTGCATTGAATTATGAAGCTTATTATGCAGCACTGCAAGATGAAAAAAAAAAAAAACACCTCACTTGTATTTCTGAGAATCTTTTCTCAAAAAACACATGTTGGGCATCAGGCCTGTTGCCCACTGGGAACATGGCACACCTTGGATGAGGGAGCCTCAGCTAAAGAATTGTCTCCATCAAACTGGCCTGTGAAGCATTTTCTTGAGTGCTAATTGGTGTAGCCACAGCTGTAACCACAGCTCACTGTGGGTGGTGCCATCCCTAGAAGGGGGTGGGGTCCTGGGCTAAGAAAAGCAGCTGAACAGGAGCCTACTGGAAAACAAGTAAGCAGCATTGCTCAGTGGTTTCTGCCTCTAGCTCTGCCTTGAGCTCCTGCCTCAGTTTCCCTCCATTACAGACTGTAACCTGTAAGATGAAATAAACCCTTTCTTCTTCAAGTTGCTTTTGTCCATGGGTTTCAGTCAGGCATCTGCTCTTGCACTTTTGTTCCGTGGGTTATCGCAGCAACAGGAAAGCAAACTATAAACCACAGCACAGTTTCCTCTTTTAGCATTTGATCTCAGAGGCAAAACATAAAGAAGCCAGAACTCTGATTTGGTAATTTATTCTCATATTAAAAATCCAGACTTGACATTTAAACAGCCTTGTTGTGCCATCCTGGGAATTGCTTTATTTCCTTGGTACGTACATGAATTTTATTGGTTGCTGCCATGACAGATGATAAAACAGAGGTAGGGGTTTGCATCCCCAATCGCAGCGCAGGGTGGGTCTCTCCCTCACCCCTTGATTCATCTTTCTCTCCCTCTCTGGCTCTTCCTTACTTTCTTTTCTTTGTAGTCCATGTCACTTTTTTCTTACCATTCTTTGCTTTTCTCCTCCTTTCTCTCTTCTTTCCTCCCCTTTCCTTATTTTATCATTTCTTGGTTGCACAGAGTGTAGATAAAATGAGATTGTCAAAGTGCAAGGGCAGATGCCTGACTGCTCCAGAAATGACACTAAATCACAGAAGACGCCGCCATGGGTGGAGCTGGTATGGAGGTGATGGGCTGCCCTTGTGCTTCAAGAACTCAGGCTGCAATTGAGCAGCACACCCGCAGGACCAGAGTAAGGGGTTCAGGCCCAGGGATTATCTGTCAGGCATGACTTATCATCTATGGATATAAATACTCAGATGTGACCTACCTTGCTGGGGCATTCTGAGCACTGTTTTGCATATCTTTGATGACTAATCTTCCTCTTCAAGTTGACATTCCTAGGAAGAGGGAACTTCTCTGAGGAATTTCCTCCAACAGATTGGCATGTCTGTGGGGCATTTTCTTCATTGCTAATTGATAAAGGCGGACTCCACCCACTGTGGATGGTACTGTTACTAGACAGGTAAGCCTGGGCTGTATAAGAAAAGTAGCAGGCTGATGGAAGCAAGCCAGTGAGCAGCCTTCCTCAAAGGTCTCTGCTTTAGTTCCTGCCTCCAGGTTGCTGCCTTGAGTTCCTTATCTTCCTTCCCTCAGTGATGGATTGTGACCTAGGAGTCATGAGATGAAGTCAACCCTTTCCTCCCCAAGCTGCTTGTGGTCATGGTGTTTATTACAGCTACAGGACAACAGCCTCAGCTGCCAACTTGACACACCCAGGAGGAGGGAGCCTCAAGTATGGGACATCTCCCATTGGATTGACCTGTGGCCATATCTGTGGGATTTTTCTTGATTGTCAAATGATGTAGGAGGGCGCAGCCCACTGTGGGTAGTGCCACTCCTGGGCAGGTGGTCCTGGGTTATATAGGAAAGCAGGCTGGGCACGGGCAGGGAGCAAGCCAGTAAGCAGCATTCCTCTATGGTTTGGGTTTCAGTTCCTGCCCCCTGGTTAGTGCCCTGATCTAAACCTGGCCCCAGGTACCCTGGAGTCACAGCTCTGCAAAGCTACCATCTAGAAGGAAGCAAAGGGATTCCGAGACAGACAAATCCAAGCTTAAATTGTCCCTGGAATCAGTTATGGGTCTATAAAAGAAAATTAACATCTAAATCTGGGACATTAATTGAAATCAGATCACAAGATTGAATAAACTGATAGGCTAGATGTAGCTAGAATAAAGTGGGAACAATTCAAAAGGAGGCAAGTTACCAGGCATTCAGAAAACAGAGAAATACCCTTGTGACCCTCATAATGGCAATTGTAGGCAAGTAAAATCTGTGTGTACCTGCACACTGCACTTCCTACTCTTAAATGTGTTGCAGCCTAGTTTCACCAAAGGACAACATTCATGCTGGAAATGGCAAGAATGAGGCTACCATGCGAACTTAGGACCAGTTTGTAGAAGAAAAGAACACCAGCCTCAGGTGGGTACCATGTGAGATTAGACAGTACCCTAGCCAGAGGTCAAGGCCAGTGTTTTCTCTGTTAGAGTCCATGTCTGCCTGTGGGGACCAGCCTCCAAGATGGCTCTGTTGAGCCTTACCTCTGCCTGTAGAGACCAGCCTCCAAGATGGCTCTGTTGAGTCTGACCTCTGCCTAAGGGGACCAGCCTCCAAGTGAGCCTCACCTCTGCCTGTGGGGACCAGCATCCAAGATGGCTCTGTTGAGCCTCACCTCTGGCCTTTACATGTTTACGCACACTCTTCCCACACTAAACCAAGGTTGACCCTTGAGTAACCAGTAGTGGTGAAAGGGTTATGTGTCAGTAGTTTGCCTTGTGGGTTCCTGGATCCCTCACCCCAGGGAAAGCCAACCACAGTACCAGGAGTTTATTGAATCAGTTCTGTGTAAGGCTTCACATTGCCTTTCAGACAATGAGGAGCAATTGTGTAATTCCTTCCAATGACACAGCCCCAGGTAATGTGATTGCAGCTTCACAAAACACTCTGAGCAAGGAACACTTACCCTGTTTTACTTCCTGATCCACAGAAACATGAAAAAGAACAGATAATCATTGCTGTTTTAGTCCATCAGGTTTTAGGGTGATTATATGATGCAAAAGTGAACTAAAATCGTTATATATGTTTATGTATTGTACTTTGTGCCAGGGATTCTTTTTCACTTATAAGCATGGTTTATTTTATCATCTTTCACAGGACATGGAATGAGGGGATATTTAAATCCTTCTTCAGTAACTTCACTCATAAACATAAGGTATTTAAGTCATATCCCCCCACCATCTTTCTTCTCCAGCTCATAGCAGAGTTGGGGGTGGGGAGGACTTCCAAGAGGAATTCTTTTATACCTGATATTTTGACATAGAGTCAGTTCATTCCATTTCACAGACATTTAAAAAATTCAAAGCCAAAGTGGTATAGTCTATCTTCTTATAAATGACCAAGTTGTAAGGCCATCCAGTTTCTTCTACCGGCTCAACATGGGATGAAGAGAGGCTGGGAGGCAGACACAGATGAGCCACATCTCAAAGGTACCAGGGATCACTGATCTTTGGTGGGGATGGCGGCGTGTGGGTAGAATGGAAGGATAGGGAAGATAAGGAACAAAGGTGGGTAGAGCCAATAACTGCTACTTGGAAGAGACTTGGTGAAAGATTTGAAGCAGTTACTATTATCACACTGGCACTTAGAACACAGGATAACTAGCTTAACCTGGATGGAAGGCAAGCTGACAAAGGCCATGCCATGTCTTGACCAGGGCTGAGTTTGTAATCTCTGTCAGAGAGAAAGTTGTTTAGCATATTTAGGGGTTTACTCTTTTCTCAAACATTTGCTGAAAGGACTTTCTCCACCTTTCTTTGCTGAGTTTTCATTCACATCACTGGTGAACCTCAGGGGTTCATGAATATTCATACACACAAATTGAGTCCTTATAGAGTGAAAGAACTGCATGCCTGAGTCAACACCTTGAAATTTATTTCTATAACCTTCAATTTGTAAGCCCAAGAACAGTTTGTTTTCTTGTTGGCAAAGTACAGTTTTAGAACTATGATTGATTAACTCCTTAGAAAAGAATCTTGGTCAGGAACCGGTCACAAAAGTGTTTCCAACATTAAAATGAAAATTATAGGATTGAAGAATCAAAATGTCTTGTACTGAGAATTGTACCATAATCCATGATTGCATCTCTGGAAAAATCTATTACCTTTCTTTATTCAACGCGTATCTAAAGACACAGTGTAGTCTCAAGAGGGTACCAACATATGTTCCCAACATTTGGAAGGCTGATCACATGCTCTCTTATTTTTCTCTAAGGCTTTTTTTTTGAACAACTGATGGAAATTTATGATCTCTGGTCTGATTTGAGCCACTTCTTGAAGGATGTTTAATTTGGATTTCCATACTTTAGAATTCACATAATGAATTTACTTTATCTTCACTTCCTTTATAATATATGCCAACAGTTTTAAATTTCATTGTTAACTAACCTAAAAAGTTATCAGTGCACGAATTCATAAGACAGAAAAAGTTCCATCAGAAAGCACTTAGCCTCTGGGTGGTTATGTAATACTTAATGGAAATAGAATTTTCCCAATTGGGAATTACTGTTGGAAAGTTACATACAGAGTGAGAAAATATAAAATGATGAGTTTGAAAATGCTTTTTTTTTTTTTTAATTTTTTTTATTAATTTTATTTATTTCTGTATGTGTATGAATGTACTGTCTGCATGCAAGTCTGTGCACCCGTGTCGTGCAATGCCGCGGAGGTCAGAAGAGGGTCTCGGATTCCCCTGGAGCTGGAGTTCTCCTGGAACTGGAGTTTCAGACGGTTCTCGGCCGCCATGTGGGTGCTGGGGATCGAACCCGGGTCCTCTGCAAGAGCGTCGGCGCTCCCAAAGTCGGCGCTCCCAACCGCTAGGCCATCTCTCCAGCCCCTGAAAATGCTTTTTAAAAAATTCTCAGCACCGTTTATGAAGAACATGTGATAGAAACAATGGAATCTTTAATTTCTGAGCAGGAAGTTGACCCCAAGGATTTGTTAAGATAATGTCGAGCAATAAGAGACAAATCTCTGCTTAAATGAAGGAAGTTTGTTTCTTACGTGGTCAAATCCTGAAGAAATGGTTGTCCAGCAAATGATTGGAATGTCCCAATTCTTCCATTCCTGTCTCTAAGTTCAGGAGGCTGACTCCAAGGTCACTGTTTCCATAGGTATGCAGCTAAGAGGGAGGCAGCCACTGTCCTAAAAGGACAGACCGTGGCCACCTTTCCTCTTGGTCAGCTGGCTAAGATTCAGGCACACAACCATATTTACCTATAAGGGAGGCAAGGCAGTCAAACTGGGACTGTGAGAAAAGAAAAATGCTGGTATCCTCTGCTGGAAATTCCTACGCGGGAGCACCAGTCCTACACTGTTCAGCACAAACACTGGGGTGTAAATGGAGAAAGTGGTATTGTTAGAATCTTGGGAGAAGAAATCCAGAGCTACCACATTCATTTTTCGCCCTGCTCATGATTTGTCATCAGCCTTCTCAGGGAACGAACAAGACCCTTTCTTAGGTGTTATCTTATTCCTGGCAATTATCTGGGATTGTTTTTAGGAGATATGAGCTGTTCACCTGAAAAGTGATTTGTACGCCCACCTTATCATGATTGGCCTAAGTGGAACTCAAGAAGGGGTTTGTGATTCCACATTGTCTCATGGTGGTCAGCTGAGCACTCCTTTGATTACCATAGCACCCAAACATGACAACCTCATTCTCTGCTCCTGCCTTAAAAAAATATCCTCATAGAATTTTTTTTTCTTATTCCTTTATTTTTGTCCATCTCAAAATAACACTCTGGAAATCTGCACTATAATTAAAAGCAGCAGCTTCTCTGGTAATGGGAATCATGGGACTGTTCCAGGACCAATTTGTTTCTCAGCTCAAGTTTACCAGAAGAGCTGTTTTTGGTACAGGGATTCTCAGGGGAAATCAAGACAACCTTAGAAACTTGCTGAGGATTTCCAGGTTAAGGGCAGGCTGTGATGTGGCTGAGGCACCTGTGATTTGACTTGCAGCCCACACCCTTAAACCATGATCATCTGCCCATCTGCTGTGCCAACTGCCCCCACACCCCTTACTGCAAGCCCTGCCATGAAAGGGCAGAACTTGGACAGTGCTGTTTCCTGAAAACGGTAACAGTTAAATTTTCATAGACTGGTGGTAAACAAATGAGAGAATGACATTCACTATGAACCATGCCAGATAGTTGTCTACCAAGTGACTTGGTAACCAAAGGTGGCCTCAGCTCTCCGGTGGTGAGGTTTCTTCATTCTCAGCATTGCCCAGGGCGGTTAGTTGTCACACAGCAATTTGCATTCACTGCTTTATAATAAGGCATTTTAGGACTTCCTCCTATCCTCATTTTAATGATAATTAAGACATTGTCTTAAAAAGGAACACAAAATTATCATCTTAATAAATTAGCTGATCCCAGTTTCTAAATTTATTTTCAATCCTTACCTATGTGCATTCAGAGCCTTCTTGTGAATATTTATGCTGCTATCTTTTAGCCCTTGCTAGTGTCCTAAAGAACCTAATTTTGAACAGAGTTAGGAATGGTAAATGATTATTGACAACTATTTATAGGGATTCTAGTATGTACTGTCTTGGGTTCTGTGTGACAGTGGAGACATGAATTGTGTCTTTTTTTGAGACATGTTCCCCCTGTGTTTTTTTTTTTTTTTTGAGACAGGTTCTCCCTGTGAGGCCCAGCTGTCCTGGAACTCACTATGTATACCAGGCTGGCCTTGAACTCACAGGGATCCACCTGCCTCTGCCTCCTGAGTCCTGGGATTAAAGGCATCTTAAGCACTTTACATCTAAGACTGAGAACAAGTAGCTAGACAAGAAATAAAACATAAATTTTGTGACTAGATGAGTGTGCAGAATTGAGTTATGAGAAGCATACAGCTTGCGAAGACCACAGGAAGAGCAGTCCTGTTGTGTGATTATTTCCTCCCAATGAAAGTGCTCCCTTGGAGAGAGAGGATGGAGCTCAGAAGCCACAGAAAGCTCACAAAACTTACAAAGCTCTGAATGTTACAAGATTCCCAAGGTCTTTCCCCAAGGTGATAAAACAGAAGCTAGTGCTGGGGAAGGGAGACTAGGGTGGAGCTGCCTGCAGGTTCTGAAGAGATCCAGGGTTGCAGCATTTGTGTGTCACCCACACTGGGTGGCCCTTCTGTTGATGCAGCTGCCTTTGAGCCCCCCCCCCCACACACACACTGTAAGTGACCCCTAGACTCACTGGTTTTCTAGGCTAGGTTGGGATGGAATTGTTTCTTTGGTCTCTCACTGGTGAGAATGAACAAACATTTATTTACATCTCTCTATTCACACAACAGGTACACACAAGAAAACAGTGATTGCAAATTTCACAGGTTTTGTGTGTTCCAGGTACAGTACAAAGTCCGTTTTTGCCAAACAAAATATGCAAAGGGACAGGAGATACCAATAACGTGGCAGATGTAGACAGGAGACTTGCAAGTCTTTGAGGATGATGTTCTAGAATGTACTATGGCGGGAGAGAAGGGACTGGATAGATGGCTCAGCTGTTAAGAGCACATACTGCTCTTCTAAAGGGCCCAAGTTTGATCCTTAGCACCCCCATCAGGGGTTCACAACCATCTGCAATCCCAGCTCCAGAACATCTGATCTGCTTTTCTGGTTTCTGATGGCAATGCACACTCTTGCACATACCCATACACAGACAGACAGACAGACAGACAGACAGAAGTTTTAAAAAATAAAATAGGCTGGAGAAATGGCACAGACTGCTCTTGCAGAGGATCTGGGTTCTCCCCAGTACCCACATAGTGGCTAACAACCATCTGTAACTCCAGTTCCAGGAGATCTGTCACCTTCTTCTGACCTCCAAGAGAATTACATGACGTGGGTGCCACTACATGCATGAACTCATACATATTTAATAAAATAGTAAATAAAATATTTTTTAAAGTGTAATTTATTTTTATTTTTTATTTTATTTTTTATGTGTATGAGTGTACTGTCTGCATGTAGGTTTGTGCATGTAGGTTTGTGCACCCGTGTCATGCAATGTGTGGAGGTCAGAAGAGGGTGTCAGATTCCTCTGGAACTGGAGTTAAAGACAGTTCTCAGTTGCCATGTGGGTGCTGGGGATCAAACCTAGATCCTCTGCAAGAGCAGTTGGAGCTCTTAACTGCTAGGCCATCTCTCCATCACATAAATAAAATATTTTTAAAAATCAAAATGGCTTTAGGACTCCAGCTGAGGAGGGCCCAGGGTATATTGTGGAGCAGGAGGTGAGAGCATTGCACATGGATCAGATGTGTGCTGTAAAGGAAAATGTGGAATCAAGGACTGTTTGGAGCACCATTTCTGCTACAAGAAGTGGTTTGCTTATATTTGTTATTTCATTCAAACATTTATTAAGTGATTATTTTATGTCAGACACTATGCTCAGTGTTGTAGACAGTAAGCACTGATCACCCAAGAAATTCTGATATAAGTCAGAAATTATGAGAGCTGGCATTAAGCAGAGGAAGCAGGCTGAAGAGGAAACGACAAATTTAAGAAAGATGTGGGTGTTAAGTTGGCAGAATATGGTGCCTGATGTTGAGAGAGAGAGATTCTAAGGGGACTTAAATTTTTTTCATGAGGGCTGTCATCCCATCTGGACCAGGGACTGTACCCAGGTCTCTGGAGCTGCTCCAACTTCTGGCCCAGACCAGGTAAGGCCTTGCAGGCCTCTGCACACCACGGCTGTCAGCCCATCCTGACCAGGGACTGCACCCAGGTCTCTAGAGCTGCTCCAGCTTCCCACCCAGACCAGGTAAGGCCTTGCAGGCCTCTGCACACCACGGCTGTCAGCCCACCTGGACCAGGAACTGCACCCAGGTCTCTGTAGCTGCTCCAACTTTCCGCCCAGACCAGGTAAGGCCCCAGAGCCTCTACCCACCTTGTCATCCCACCTGGACCAGGGACTGGGCCCAGGTCTCTGTAGCCACTCCAACTTCTGGCCCAGACCAGGTAAGGTGCCACACACCTCTGCACACCCTGGATGTCATCCCATCTGGACCAGGGATTGCACCCAGGTCACTGGAGTTGCTCCAACTTCCAGACCAACTGGGTAAGGCCCTATAGGCACTTTGGTGGTGATAGGTTTGGGTGGGCCAAACCTGTGCCACCCACCCCTCTTGTGGCTATCCAGGTGGGAGCAGGGAAGGTGACTCAGAGCACAAAGTAACAGAAGAGACAGCAAACCTTCCAACCTAGAGGAACAGGCCTTCCCTTCAAACAAATGAAGAAGCACTTGAATTTCTCATCTGATTATAAAACAAAGGAAAATCAACAACATGGGAAAAGCAAATAATAAATCCCCAACAAAATCTAGCACTCCTATAGAAGACTCCAACAATGAGTTCTCCCTGGAGATAACTCAGAACACAGACCTTAAAAAAATGAAAGTTGATATACACAAAGAAATCAAGGGAGAGAATGACAAACTCAGGAATGAAGTGGAAACACTGAAAAGATCCCACATTGAAATGAAACAGGAAACCGACCAGTGAATCAAGGATCTAGAAGGAGAGAATGACAAACTCCAAAGGGAACTGGAAATACTAAAGAAATCACAGGATGAAATGAAAAAGGAAATTATACCCTCATCCAGTCACCAGGAAAAGATGGGAAAAAGCCTCAGTAACAGATTGGATGTAGCAGAAAGTAGAATATCAACACTGGAAGACAAGGTGGAAGAACTACAATACTCAAACAGTACGAAAAATTAAAAAAAAATCACAATAGTGGAACAATATGGAAATTTGGGACACTATGAAAAGATCAAACCTCCACATCATAGGGATAGAGGAAGGAGAAGAATCCCACAACAAAGGTTTTGATCAGATCTTCAACAGAATAATAGGAGAAAATTTCCCCAACTGAAAAATGACAAACTTATACAAATACAAGAAGCACATAGAACACCAAATAAACAAGATTAGAAAAGGAATACCCAACACCATATCATAGTTAAAACTCTAGATGCTCAAAACAAATACAAATTACTGAAGGCTGCAAGAGAAAAACAAAGTTACATATACAGGGAAACCCATCAGAATTACAGCTGACTTTTCAGTGCAAATGAAAGCCAGAAGAACATGGACCAAAGTATTCCCAGTACTAAATGACTATAGATGCCAACCCAGATTACTATACCCAACAAAAATGTCAATTATAGTTGAAGAAGAAAGAAAAATCATGACATAAACAAGATGAAAGAATTCATGTCCAGAAAACCAACCCTTCAGAAAATACTCAAAGCAATTCAAAGGTCAGAAGAAAGGAGAAACTATCCCCAAGCAGCTAGAGAGAGTAATGAATATGAGTATGACTGAAGAAATACAAACCTAGACCAAGAATGCAAACAGAAAATAAGGTAAAGGAAGCAGCACACATCTCTCAATAATCACCTTATATATTAATGGGCTGAACTCCCCAATCAAAAGACATAGCCTAGGAGAATGGATTAGGAAACAGAACCCATCTATATGCTGTCTACAAGAAACCCATCTCACCTTCAAGGATAGGCACCAACTTAAAGTCAAAGGATGGAAAAAAAATATTCCAACCAAATGGTACCAAAAAGCAAGCAGGAGCTGCTATCTAATATCAGACAAAATGGACTTCAAAGTAAAACTAATCAGAAGAGACAGAGAGGGCCACTACACCCTTATCAAAGGAACAGTTCATCATATTTCAAAATCATGATTATATACACACCAAACTCCAGTGAACCAAACTTTATAAACACAATTCTTTTTATAACTTTTTTTTGTTTTTATTTATTTATGTGTATGAATGTACTGTCTGCATGTAGGTTTGTTCACCATGTCATGCAATGCCTCAGAGGTCAGAAGAGGGTGTTAGATTCCCCCAGAAATGGAGTTCTCCTGGAATTGGAGTTACAGACGGTTCTCAACCGCAATGTGGGTGCTGGGGATTGAACCTGGGTCCTCTGCAAGAGCAGTTGGTGCTCTTAACCGCTAGGCCATCTCTACAGCCCATATAAACACAATTCTACAGCACCTCAAGGCACAGATTAATCCCAGCACACTAATAGTGGGGTATTTCAATACCCCACTGAGCCCATTAGATAAGTCGGATCTCATTAAACTCAAAAGCTCCTGTTTGGTGAAAGAAACAATCAGGGAAGTAAAGAGAAAACCCACAGAGTGGGAGGAAACCTTCACCAGTGATTCATCTGATAGAGCATTAACATTAATATGGAAAATACATAAACTACTCGAAAACCAAAGAAGAAAACAAATGACCCACTCAAGAGATGGAGTAAAAAGCAGAACAGAGACTTCCCAAGTGAGGAAATAAAGATGGCTGAGAGACATCTTAAAATGTGTTCAACATCACTAATAATTAAGCAAATGCAAATTAAAATCACTTTAAGATATCATCTCATTCTGATAAGACTAGCTAGGATCAAGAAAACAAATGATACCAAGTGCTGGAGAGGTTGTGGGGAAAGGGGAACACTCATCCGTTGCTGTTGGGAATGTAAACTTGTACAGCCACTATGGAAAGCAGTGTGAAGAACCCTTAAAAAACTCAAAATGAGCCTACCACCTGACCCAGTCATACCATTCCTGGGTATATACCCACAAGACTCATCCTACGAGAGAGATACAAGCACAACCATGTTTATTGCAGCTCTCTTCACAATAGCAAGCAGCTGGAACCAACCAAGTGCCTCTCAACCAAGGAGTGGATAGAGAAAATGTGGTACATCTACACAATGGAGTTCTGTGCAGTGGGAAAGAAAGATGACATCATGAGCTTTGCAGATAAATGGATGGAACTTGAAGCCATTATGCTAAGTGAAGTAGCATAGTCCCAGAAAAACAAACAATGAGTGGTATCCCTCATTTTTGGATGCTAGCACCACCCCCATAGTGGCCTCTGGGATTGTCTCTCGGATTAGCTCCCTCCCTCCACTTGAACCTTGTTCCAGAGTCTGCTTCTGGTGGAGCCTAACCAGATGTAAACTGACCAAGAGGTAAAGAGAAAGTGGGAGCACTGAGCAGCAAGCACTTTCTTAGGGTTGACTATAAAAGGAGAGGAAAAAAAGTAGAGAAATATCAGGGAATCCAGGGCTAGTTTTAAAAGAAGAGAACAGACTGGAAAGCAAAAGATGGACGAGGTCCTAATAAAGACTTTTTCCAAGAAAGTTGCACAAACCAGAAACAGAAACAAAGATGATGGAAGTAATGTGAGACTCAGTGTGAAACTTCCAGAACTTGGGAGTCAGAGAAATGGCTCAGCAGATAAAAGTGCTAGCAATGCAAACCTGACAACCTGAGTTGAATCCCAGAACTAGGCAAAAGCTGAACGCAGTGGCACACATCTGTTATTCCAGCCTTCCTCCCATGAGATGAGCAAACTGCCCGGAAGCTAGGAGGTCAGTAGCCTTGGGTACTCAGTGCAGAAACAAGACAGACTATGCCTCAGTGAGGTGGACACTGAGAACATATTCCTGGAAGCTGTCCTCTACATGCCATTGTGGCATGTATCTGCCTCTGTCCCCTCATAAATAAATAAACTTCCAGAACTGACTTTTTTAAAAAGAAAAAATTAAAAAAGCCCGAGTCCAGCGAGGGAACGGTGGTGGCTGAAAGTGCAGCTAGCCCGGCCAGCCCGGCCAGCCCGTCCATCCTCAGCCAGCCCAGCTAGCCAGCCAGCCCGGCCAGCCCAGCCAGCCTGGCCAGCCCGGCCATCCTCAGCCAGCCCGGCCAGCCCGGCCATCCTCAGCCAGCCCGGCTAGCCCAGCCAGCCCGGCCAGCCTGGCCATCCTCAGCCACTCTGGGCCTTGCTGACCTGGTCTCATTTAGACCCCTGAATAACCTGTCACCTTCTTACTCTGCACCTTACTAACCCCTGATCTACAACTGTGACCTCAAGACTTCCTTCAATATGCTTTGTCTTCCTTTTTTTTTAATATTTTTAAAAAATATATTTTATTATTTCTTATGTGTATGAATGTACTATCTGCATGTAGATTTGTGCACCCGTGTCATGCAATGCCGCGGAGGTCAGAAGAGGGTGTCAGATTCCCCTGGAACTGGAGTTAAAGATGGTTCTCAGCCTCCACATGGGTGCTGGGAATCGAACCCTGGTCCTCTGCAAGAGCAGTCTGCGCTCTTAACCGCTAGGCCATCTCTCCAGCCCCTGGTCTTCTTTTTGCAGTAAAATTATAGGTTATGGGTTATAGAGTCACCAAGCTGAAGACATTTTAAAGTTGGAAATGCTTCTGCATACAAAGAAATTGAGTCTCAGAGTAGTTCTCATGGTTATAAAAGAAGGTGGTGAGAAGGCAGGGGACTGCCGCCTAAGAAGAAAGAGACTGCTGTTGTAGGCAGGGGAGTGCGGTGGGAAAGTCTGATGGCCCCTCCCTGATCTTCCCCCTCCAGGAAGCACCTTGGCATCTAGCTCGACCCCAAGAGACAGGAGGTGCAAAAGATCAGGCAAGCTAATTAATGACCATGTCTCCCTTTGGCCATGAGAATCATTAATCACAGAGCCACCACACAGCTACTGCTCTTTTAATGAAGGCTCTAATCTGCATACTAAGCAAACAGTCTCAGGAATGGTGCTTTGGTTGGACCTGGGAGCCCTGTCCAGGTAGGTTGTTTCAATGTCAATTGCGCTTTCATACTCTATCCAAAAAGTAACTCTTTCATTTTGACAGCTTCATTTTATAAACACGGTTACTCTGCTGTCATTTGCTCAGCACTGGGTAAATGAATCCTAACCAAGCATTTGTTAATTTTAATAAGAGGAAAAGCACTGAAAACCTGCTTTTAAGATTGTAATGTATGCAGAACAATCTGGCTTTTAGACCTATAAGAGACTTTATGTATTTAATTAAGTGTGTGGGGGTGCATGTATGTGCATGCATGTGGGGACCAGGGAACTGTCCACCTTGTTTTTTGAGATAGGGTCTCTTAGTAAGGAAGCCTGCAGCATCCAAATAGGCAAGGCTGGATGGCCATCAAGCCCTGCCTCTACTGCCCCAACTTGGGGTGGTCACAAGCACACTAATAGCCCAGAACTTTTTATTCAGTTTCTGAGAGATTGAACCCAGGCATCTGCATGGCAAGCACTTTACAGACCAAACCATCTCCTCAGCCCTAGGTGGACCTTAGACATTATCTACTCTGAATAATAAAACTAAAACTCAGAGACACCAAATGATTGTCAGAGGTCACAGAGCAACTGACCACAGGAGCTGAACTGATCAAAACCCTGGTATTTTTCCCTCAAACTATTAATGAGATTAGATGCATTAAGAGACATGATGCACCCAAAGTGTGGGGTTTTCCAGAATCAATTCAATCCTCTGAGCTGAGTGTTCCTGCATCCCAAATTAGACAGACTGGCTCACAGCCTCACTGCTGCCCAAAACTATGCCATCTCCAGTGAATTTCCTTAATCTGAAAAAGTAGAATCTATTTACTTGTTTTTCATTGAGTGATAATACTTGTCTTGAGGTGATGTGGCCCCTCCCCCAAATGCAGTCATGAAAAGAAAAACTTAGTTGCCTTGGAATGGTATTTAGAAGGAACAGTTGAATCTGGAAGATGTCAAAACATAATGCACAGGCAAAGAAAACAGCCTGTTCTGATAGAAGGGGAGGTGCTGGATTGGCTCACAGCTTTGAGATGACTTCAGACTGGACCCTGGGTCATCCTTATGATGAAGTGTCCAATACTTTTATTCCCTGGCTTTTCTTTTTTTTTTTTTTAATTTTATTTCTTTCTGTATGTGTATGAATGTACTGCCTGCATGCAAGTCTGTGCACCCGTGTCGTGCAATGCCGTGGAGGTCAGAAGAGGGTGTTGGATTCCCCTGGAACTGGAGTTCTCCCGGAACTGGAGCCTCAGACAGTTCTCGCCGCCATGTGGGTGCTGCGGATGGAACCCGGGTCCTCTGCAAGAGCGGTCTGTGCTCCTAACCGCTAGGCCATCTCTCCAGCCCTTTCTTTTTGTTTTTATTGTTTGTTTTCTTCAGAGCTACGATCAAACCCAGGGCCTTGCACATGTCAAGCAAGCTGCATCCTCCTCCGTCTTTTGTGATTTAAGACACAGGGTTGATTTGAGAGCTATTCAGGGTCACACACTGGATGGCATCCTGACTCTCAACCTGAGTTTCTTCTACAAGGCTCCAGTGACTCTGAGGGGAACCTCGATGAAGCAGACACCCAGTGACCACCTTTCCTGGGTGCCAGGTGGTCAGGAACTCACCTACAGGTGCAAACAGTTCTCAACACCTGGTCCTGGGGAAACTGGAGGAAATGCTTCTTGGCACTTGATCAGAGTCCTCCGATGCCCTTATGTTTGTGGAGATCATGGTCTCTTGAGGTAGATGGAGGGTGGATCAAGTATCTTAAAAACAGCCCAAGTAGATGGAGGGTGGATCAAGTATCTTAAAAACATCCCAAATAGGGGCTGGAGAGATGGCCTAGCGGTTAAGAGCACCGACCGCTCTTACAGAGGACCCGGGTTCGATCCCCAGCACCCACATGACGGCCGAGAACCGTCTGAAACTCCAATTCCAGGAGAACTCCAGTTCCAGGGAAATCCGACACCCTCTTCTGACCTCCACAGCATTGCACGACACGGGTGCACAGACTTGCATGCAGACAGTACATTGATACACATACAGAAATAAATAAATGCCGGGTGTGGTGGCACACGCCTTTAATCCTAGCACTTGGGAGGCAGAGGCACGCGGATCTCTACAAAGTGAATTCCAGGACAGCCAGAGCTACAGGGAGACCCTGTCTCAAAAAAAAAACAAAACAAAAAAAAACCAAAAAACCAAAAACAAAAAACAAAAAAACCCCACAATAGCCCAAATAAGCAAAGATGAAGGCAGAAATAGGGTGGCCTGAAGGCCCAGGATGGGCGGCCGTGGAAGGAGATGAGAGGGCCCGGCCCGGGCTAGGGCCTTTCCTCTCTAGAGTGCACACTTGTGTGCCCGGCACAGCCCCCTGACACACCCCTGTGTAGCACAGCAAAGTCTTCAAATTCTGCTCTTCCACTCGAGGCACACACACAAGAGAAGGAAGCTCGCTTCAAATTGATAGGATTCTGTGTTTCAAATTACCTATATCTCAACAAAAATTTTAGTAGCTTTCTGAGAATGAAGGGGTCTTATTTGAAAATTGTTTATCTTGTGTTCTTTTAAAAATCTTTTTAAACTTTGTGCAGTATCATCTAAACAAAATCGGGAAATAAGCTATCAAAAAAGATTTATTTACTGTAAAACTAAAAACAAATAAATAAATGCAGAGAAGAGTCTGTGTACAGGCGGGTCTTTCCCAGCAAGATGGGTGATGAACATGGTGGGTAGGAAACTCGTTTGGGGTGTTGCTCTAGTTCAGCTCTGATTTGTAATAACTTGTATTCTTTCAACTAGTTCTTTTGTCAAACTCAGCACTTAGTATAATTAACAATAACTTTAACAAAAATTGTGGGCTGAAATAAGCTCAAGTGTGTAAAATATATGTTGTAATTGCTTTAAGTTATCAAGATATCATTTAATACGTCAATGATAAAATGGCTATGATTTTTTTGGAGGGGTCTTTTTGACCCTCCTAGCTGGCCTGGAACTCATTATATAGACCAGGCTGGGCTTGAACTCTCCACCTGATTCTGTCTCCCAAGTGCTGGGACTAAAGGTGTGCCACCATACCCAGCTCTGTCCCCTTCTTAATCAAGAGGAGTATTTGTCCCAGAAGTAAATGAGTTAAAAAAGCCTGGAACTCTGTGGTGGGTGCAGTCCTTGTCTAACAGAGGTCATTTCCCTGTAGGGCAGCCCTGGGCAGAGGCAGTAAATCCTGCCTGAGTTCCAGCACGTCCACTGCAGCTCTCTCTGGTCACTACTCCAAGCACCCAGGCCTCTGCAGCCTCTCCTGGGATTAAAGGGGATGGGGTTGTTTTAAATTCCAGGAGTCTGTCTTTGGTTTAAGCTAAATGTTGGGCTTCACATAATGTATGTTCTGCCTTAAAGTTATTAAGTGTAAACTTGAAAATGACATCAAAGTTTGGGCTTATCCAGCCTCTCTATTCTGTGCTTTCTGAAAAAAAAAAAATACAACTCAGTGAAAAGTTCCTTAAGAATGTCCCCAGTTTCCTATATCAACTAAAACAAGAATGTAAGCAGTAATAATTTATGAGAAACCCCTATGAATTATGGGTTCATCTCGAATTGAAAATAGATTCAAAAATCATTTTATTTAAAAGTAGATATTTGCCAGAAGTGGTGGTGCACATCTTTAATCCCAGCCCTTGAGAAGCAAAGTCACGAGGATCTTTGTGAGAGAGAGAGAAGGACAGAGAGAGACACAGACACCAGAGAGAAACATTCACATTTTGTAAAATATTTATTTATTTTTATTTTATGTGTATTAGTGTTTTTCCTGCATGTAAATGTGCATGAAATGCCTCCGGAGGCCAGAAGAGGGCATCAGAGTTCCTAGAATTGGAGTTACAGACAGTTCTGAGCTGCTATGTGGGTGTTAGGAACCTAACCCTCCTCCTCTGGAAGAGCAGAAAGTGCTGTTAACTGCTGAATCATCTCTCCAGTCCCACGTTTTTATATTCCATGATTCACAATCTGCTCTCACAAATATTTAATTTAATCCTTAAAATTAAAAGCTATGGAGATGGCTCAGTCAGTAAAGCACTTGCCTCACAGGTGTGAAGTTCTGAGTGCAAACAACCCAAGTAAAAGCCTAGGTGTGGAAGCTGGTGTTCACCTGCAGTCCCAGTGATGGGAAGGTGACAGGAGGACTGGGGATCCATGGAGCTCGCTGGCCAGCTGGCCTGCTGCAAGAAGTTCCAAGTCACTCTGAGACCTGACTCAAAGGATAGAAGGCTTCTTAGGACCAACATCTGAAGTCATCCTGCGACTTCCATGTGCATGTTATGTACATGTGTGCTTGAGCACATATACACATGGATGGGCACATACATACACACATACACACACACACACACACACACACACACACAACAACAACAACAACCAAGGCAGGTATTACTATGTGTACTATGTACTCACACAGGAGGAAAATGAGGCATGGAGAGAGAAAGGTCATGTGCATGAGGCACTGGGATGGAGCCAGCATTTGCACGTTGTCTGGAACTAGCCTGACACTTGACACTGTACCCCAAGAGCAGTGTTGGTGTGACCACTAAGAGCAGCAGAGTTGGTTTATAGGCTGCCCAATGAACAATAAACAAAAAAAGAGGATGAAATCTTGCTTTGCTATAGTGACCATCAACTACCCCAATGGTGATTTTAGCCTGGGTGGTGAGCTCTTCACTCTTTTATTTATTTATTTATTTATTTATTTTTTATTTTTTTGGTCTTTTCAAGACAGGGTCTCCCTGTAGCCCCAGCTGTCCTGGAACTCACATTGTAGACCAGGCTGGCCTTGAACTCACAAAGATCTGCCTGCCTCTGCCTCCCAAGTGCTAGGATTAAAGGTGTGCACCACGACACGCGGCTTACTCTTTTATAAGCATTCTGTCTGCCACAGTCCAGGAACTAGAGCAAGACCACACTGGAGCTCAGACAGCTGTGCTTAATGCAGAAAAGATCACACTGGAGCTCAGGCCACTGTGCCTAACTCAGCATCTGCTGGCTGCAGCTTCCAGGCTCCCATCTGATTCGAGCAAACCACTCCCAAAGCCTCTTCATCCAACCTTCCTGGTTTGAATTCTATCAGGTGGGTTCTTCTGGAAGGCTTGGTATGAGTGTCCTGTCCTCCCATGTCAGTCAGCTGAAATAAGGAGTGGAGTGGGACAGAGCTGAGCCAAGCAGCCACATCTGATTCTGAGCTTCAGATCTACTGAGACTCTTGACATTTAGATGGATCAACATGAAATAATATTAGATGAAGGAGCTGGTGTGGAGGGCAAAGTACGCCATCCTAAAATCAGTGTGAGATTCATAAAGTTTGCACTAGAGGCAATGCCTAGATAGAAAGGACGAAGTTCATTCAGAGCAGTGGGAACCTGAACTTACTCAGGCCAACACTGGCCTCTTATAAGGTTGTAGGGAGGAATACACAGAGATGCACCCTCCTCCTCCCCAAACCCCAACTGCCATTTGCTTTCCTATTGCTTATTCAAAAGCATGAGTGAGGTTGTATAGTTCATTTCCAGGCCAGGTCCTCTAATTTTTGATAGATAATAATATGTGATATATAGTTCACTGTGTTATTACTGACTTTGCACGAGCAGAGGGTAAACAGTAAACCTCGTACCACTTTCCTTTCCCTCTTTTTTTATCTATGACAAGTTCATACATGTGTACCATGCACTGGGATCACACGCAACTCCGTTGCCTTCTCTTCCCCCCCTTCCTGCTGAACTCCTGTTTCTCCCCACCTAGCCCCCTCCTACTTCTGTGCTTTATTTTTTGCACTTGTCCGTTCAGGTACACACAGCTGCTGTGTGTTCATGAGTGCAATGGCTGTGTCCAGAAGACACAGTGCTCCTCCACAGTGTCCCTCCACAGTGCTCCTCCTCATCCTCTGCCCCTTACACTCTGTCCCTCTTCCATATGTCCCCTGGGTCTTAAAAAGGGTGACTCACAGCTGAGTCCTCAACAGTCACTTATTCTCAGCACTCTGACAAGTTACTAGCTCACTAGGGGGAAAATAAACCCAGAGCGTTCTCTGACCAAGGCTAGGAAAAGCACTAGTTTGTATATAAACACACAACTAGAAGACAGCTTGCTACCTGTCCATTTAGCAAAACACCAGTAAGAGGATAAGAATGAATTGTTTTCTTACAATAAGCATCTTCATTTTCTCACATTTACTGGCACCTTAATTTGACATAACTTAAGACTCTGGGCTATAAAGGGCCATTGAGATCTCATGTACATGCTACCAGTGATACTTCCTCCTGACAGTCTGTAACTGTTGTCTGCATCTGTTATAAGGCAGTAGAAAAAAACATTTGGGAGAGTTGAGGCTCCTCTTACTTAGTGGAAAGTCCTGGTGGGAAGCAGCTACCTAGCTGGTGATTGACAGCTCTATTAATTCCTTGTATCTGGCCTTGGGCCACAGGAAAAGACCAGAAGATATTGAGACCACAAGGTGGGGACTCAAATCTAGACAAGGCCATGGGGTGTGAGTCTATCCCAAAGAGGACAAGGTCCTGCATAGCCACGAGCCTGAGTCCTCAAATGACCAGGTAAAAGGGAGACTTTTATCACACTCAGTAACAGTGAATGTTTTGATTGGGAAATGTTGTATGTAATGTACAAAACTTCAATAAAAATTGGCTTTGAAAAAAATATCAAATACTTTTTGGGAAAAAAAAAACTGAACATGGTCACTAGGATTTTTTGCCAAAGGTATTTAATATATCTCAGTACTTGGGAAGCTAAGGCAGGAGGATTTCTGCAAGTTTGAGGTGGTGAATACCAAGCCTCCTGGAGCTACACAGCAAGACTCTGTCTCCAAATCAATCAATCAGTCAATCAATCAATCAATCAACCAACCATCAATCCATTTCTAGATTCCTCTCAAAGGATATTATTGTAATTTTATTGTATTTTGTGTACTATTCTTTGTATGTATGATGTGGGAGACACACCATGGAGAATGCAGGTAGAGTTATGAAGTGAACTCTCTCCTCCTTTAAGTTGGTTCCAGGAATGAAACTCAAACTATCAGGCTTTGTGGAAAATGCTTCCACCCACCAGGAACTCCTCCCAGCCCTGCAATTATATTTTTCTTGCCAGGAAAATGACAAACCTCTCACTTTCAAAAAAATTAATTATTTATTGAGAGTTATGAGGACCCAGGTTGGATTCCCAGCACCCACAAGGCAGCTAACAACTGTGTATAATGCCGATACCAGGGAATCCAATGCCCTCTTCTGACCTTCATGGACATTTCATGACATGGGTGAGCTTACATGCATGCAATGCACTCATACACATAATAAAACCTAGACTGCAACGACAACGAGGAACCCAAATGCCCTTCTTGGTAAGGAAATGGTCCATAAAGTATGTGACCCATTCTGTTATTAAGCCAAAGTTTTGGTTGGGTGTGGTTGTATGGGTGTTGTGCCTGCATGTGTGTAAGACACCTGTGCATGTAAGTGCACCTGTGCATATATATAAGTGCACCTGTGCATGTATGTAAGTGCACCTGTGCATGTTGTGCCTGCATGTATGTAAGTGCACCTCTGCATGCAACAGCCATGGAGGCCAGAAGATGGCATCAGTCCCCTGGAACTGGAGTTATTGATGGTTGTTAGCTGCCATGTGAATGCTGGGAACCAAACCTGGGTCCTCTGAAAGTGCTCTTGACTGCTAAGCCGTCTCTCCAGCCCCCAGACCTCCCTTGAAGCTGATCTCAAAAAGTCTTCCTTGATGCCCTTCAAAGACCCAATAATCCCCATCTATCTGAACTTCATTTCTGTGTTACAACAATGTTTTATGATCCTAAAGAATTTTTTCTTTCTTACAACTTTACCTATGATAGAACCATCACTTCTTTCTGACTGACCCAATACAATCTTAGCTAATTTGGTAAAAATACATTTTTCTAAGTTATAAGCACAAATTTTACTAATAAACTGACACTTTTCAGATTTTTGCTCAAGTGTAAAACTGTGTGTCTTTGATTTTTCCTTCCTTCCACTTACAGCCATTTCCTGGGTTCTAATGAATGTAGACTTGTGCGGTGAATGTCAGTGAGTTGTTGAAAGTTGCTGGCATTTCACTTCTTAAAATATTACACATTGTTTTTCAGTTATTCTAGGGCACCAAGTGGGTCTTTCTATTCCTCCCTCTGTTGGCTAGAGGCTGCTACATGACTATATCACCAAGTCTAAAATAGCACAGTCAGCACAGAGACAGCAGACAGCAGTTAATGTGCATCTGCTTTGGGTGTGGTGATGGTTTCATTTTGTTTTGCCATCAGCAGCATTTTATCATCACTCAGTTACAGCCACATTCTCCTTAATTTCAGTTCCCTGGTGACTCCTTTAGTAACCATGAGTGACTTTCATTGTATCTATGGTTTATAAGCAGGGATTAATATGCAATAGAGTCCCCAATAGGTATGTTTAGTTTTCTTCACTTTTAAAAACATGCATCAGGATAGAGAGGGAAGAGAAAGAAATATGCTATTTTGTTGTTAACTTATTGAAGACTGTGGATTTCGTAACAAGCTTCAATCAGCTCTTACCCTGTGGGATGATCCATTCTTAGGAGTTGCGTTCAGTCCCTTCAGGACTTCAGGCAGGAACACTACCAAGGAGCTCAGAACTTACCAGCCACTGGGTCCCCTCTGGGCAGTGCTAACCCTCTATGTCCCTCGCAAGTGTGTGGCTCATCTAGAGCTAAATCAAGGGGCATGGTAGCCAGGCCATCACCCAGGGCAGCTTCAGCCTTTAAGCGGGGGCTGGGGCCAAGACAGAATAAACCAGAAGCAGGTGCTGGTGCCCAGTGGCCCCACTAGCAAAGCCAACCAGCTCTGCTCCACCAAAAGGAAGCAAAAACAACCCTGGGGAGAGAGGTGCAGCGAGGGAGACAGGGAGAACTGGAGCCCATAGGTGCAAGAAGGACGTGATAGTGCCGCGTGCCACGGGGACAGGAAATAAGCAGAGACTATCACGCGGGGTTAGAGACCTCCCTCCGCACGCAACTAAAGATCCATTTGAAATGCCTCTTGTGAGCAGGAAAAGACTGAGAAGGAAGATGATCCTGCGATAATATAGGTTGTACAGGGCTCTTACATAGGTCAATTCTTAACAGTACTGGACTGTATTTTAAACTCAGACTATAGTAGAGGACACACAACAAACACCATCACACAGAGGCAAGAGAAGGTGCTCCTGTGACCATGGCAGAGGATGGGGCTTCTTCACCCTTCCTCTGTGTCTTCTCCTGGGAACTTTTGGTTTCAGTCTGGCTTGAACTCTGATCAAACACTGCTGCTAATTCCGTCTGATACTCATTTTGAGGGCATGTGCTATTTTGAGATCGTTTGTAAATTTGGAATAGGAAATACTAAATTTAGAGGCTAAGAACAGGGCCAGAATATCTTTCTTTCCTCATATCAGAGCCACTGCCTATAAATATCTTTCATAACTTGAAATTAATAACAAAAATAGATATTCATGAATGTTTGTTCTCTAGGTAGGGAAATATTTCCTAGCTACTTGAGCTTATTAATAAACCTGAAAGGTGCTCTGGAATAATATAGGAGCACTCACTCATAGGGGTTGTACTGACCAGCAGGTTGAAATTGCCTTTGTCTTCAGCTGCCTTAGTTTCTGGTGGCTGTCAGGAGTATTAGTAGATACCCGTTTTAGTGTACATGACAAAGCACAAAAATATCATCCTGCATAGTTGCAAGGTCTGTATCCTTGTGAAGGGTTTATGTGTCCATCTGTCCTCTCTGTCTTCTTTATGCTTTGAGTTGATTTTATCTACCTACTTATAGACCTGTCCACTCCTTCAGAAAAGGAGGTGATTAGCATCTCTGGTGCACAGTGACCTTGTGGCTCTTGGTCTAAGAGAAGAATTCTGCTCCTGATGTTGCTGGTTCTGATGGTGGTGAGGTGCTGGTGGCCCTATGGGATTAGCTCCGAAGCCATGACGTCATCAGGCAGCAGCAGGCATGGGTGTTTGTTGAATTAATCCAGATTGTGAGCTGACACTTGTGAATGATAGGAGGAGGGTCAGGATGGAGCCCAGCTCACCCATAAGGGAAGGGGAGATAGCCAAAGCGAAGACTACCCTAGAGGCAAAACAGAGCCCACTGACAGGGCCTGTGCCATCACCACTGTGTCTCTGCTCAGGGACGAATCATAACTGGAAATTCAAACTTAGAAGAAAATCACTGCTCGATTCTCCCCACCTTAAACAGAATAGTAGCAATCATATATGGGAGTGGCAGAGAGACTTAGAAGACAGACAGGATGCGCACTAATTAGAGCAGATTCACTTAGCGGTCTCTCCTGGCAATGAATCGTGTGCTGGGAGAGCAGTTCACTAGGTTTACTGCTTAGGTTTTGGAATTTCTTCCCATAAATCTTAGGGGATGCTTTTCTAATGAGGAAAATGGTACTTATGTAGAGTTGCCCGCAGTCACTCATTCAAATATTATTTATCGTGACCTCTGCTCATGCTTAAATGTCCTAAAACATCCTGAGGTCACCCATGTTTTCAAGGAAAGCTGTTGACACCTAGCGACACTACTTAGCAGAAGACTTTGGTCCTCATCTTTATTATACATAAATATTATAAGCTTTAAAAATTATTCTATGGGGTTGGAAAAATAACTCATCAGTTAGAAGCACTTGCTTCTCCTGCACAAGACTTAAGCTTGGTTCCCAGCACCCACATAGTGGCTGACAACCGCTGGTATCTCCAATTCCAGGGGATCTGACGCCCTCTCTGGCTTACATAACACTTCGTACATGTGGTGCACTTACATACATCCAGGCAAAACACACACATATAAAATTAAAATAGACAAATGAAAAATTTTAAGATTTATTTTATTTGTGTGTGTGTGTGTGTGTGTGTGTGTGTGTGTGTGTGTGTGTGTGTACAGGTACCTGCAGAGGCCAGAAGATGATGTCAGGTCCCCTATAGCTGGAGTTAACAGGTAGTTGTGAGCCACCTGACAAGGGTGTTGGGTATTGAACTCAGGTCCTCTGAAAAAGCATTATGTTTGGTGCTCTTCACTGATGAGCCACCTCTCCAGGCCCTGTATTTTATTATTTTTTTTCAAAGCCAATTTTTATTGAAGCTTTGTGCATTTCATACAAAATTTCAAATCAAATTTAGACCTGTGCCCCCCATCCCCACCACCCCACCAGAGCTCATGCATTCTGCCACACATGTTTTTCATCTTTTTCTCAGTCTCTCAAAATTCTCAATGGCGAAGTTTACTATTTGGAGTAGAAGTTCGATGTTTCAGTCAGTTCTTTGATGCAGTGTTGTTGTTGTTTTGTTGTTAATCCCTCCAATATGCATCACTCCAAAATATGCACATATGCATGCCACATATATCATAGGTTTTAGCATCTTCAGCTTATGATTTTTTTCTTTATTAGGATGAAAGATGTTATGTTTGAAGTCTCCTCCTTGGCAAGCCCAAACCACCATCAGTTCTGCCCTTGTGCTCCACACTGGGGTTTTCCCTTCCCATGGTCACCAAATGAGGTGTCCATGTCTTGATCTTCCTGTACCAGTCTCCATGATACAGCCTGGGTAGTCCAACAATGCCAACCTATACTCTGAAGTGGCTGAAACCACAGTCCAGAAGCTGGATGTCTCAGTAGTCCCCATCTGGCACTGAAGGGTTGGAGGATTCTTGGAGAGACATGAGTCTTCAGTCCATATTGGAAGGTTGAAAAGCTGTGTCTCATGTCTCTGAAGGATGGCAAAAGCAGTGGCAGCCACAGGGTAGCTGCACTTGCCAGAAAGACACGCAAAACAACTGTGCTCTTTTTTATATATTTTATAAATTTAATAGCTATGTAAAATGACTTATAATTATCCTATGAATTTCATTTTTTACAAATTAACATTGAAGCACTGGAGAGATTGTTCAATGGTTAAAAGCACATACTATTCTTACAGAGGACCCAAGTTTAGTTCCCGGCACCAATGTCAGAACTCCTGCAACACAGCTCCAGGGGGTTAGACACTTCCTTCCAGTCACATGTGCATGTTCCCATACATAGACACACATATATACACGCAATTAAAAATAAGATAAATCACTTAAAATTAGATAACAAAAATGCATTCAATTAGTGAAAAATTTAAACATTCTGAGGATGACCTTTAGTTGCACATCTTTGGTATATATTTGCCAATAAACCTTCTTCTGCAAGAATGATAACCGATTAGAACTGCAGGGATTGTGGAGAGTTTGAAATGTTGCAGGTCCAGAGCCCAATTACTGCTCATCTTGGGCTTTCTTTAGCCCCTAAATAGCCACTCCTTGCTCGTCTTTGTTTCTAACTTAACATCCTGTGACTAACAGGCAAAACACCTTTTGGAAAGTATCACCTAGTAGACTACCAGCTTTCATCAGCCAAAAGGCCGAGAATGTCATTAAATAGCATTTGAGTACTATAGTAGAATTCTCCTTAAAAATAGAAAGAAGGCCTGGTGGCACACGCCTTTAATCCTAGCACTTGGGAGGCAGAGGCAGGCGGATCTTTGTGAGTTCAAGGCCAGCCTGGTCTACAGAGTGAGCTCCAGGACAGCTGGGGCTACCAGGAGACCCCGTCTCAAAAAGAGCTGAAAAAAAAAAAAAAAAAAAAGGAAGAAGATTAAGATGCTTTTCTCCATTAAAATGTGAAGCCAGGTGTGAAAGCACATCCCTTTAATCTCAGCACTCAGGAGACAGAGCAATAGGATCTCCTCAGAAAGAAACGAGTCCAGGTTGGCCAGGACTACATAGTGAGACCCTGCTCAAAAATCAAAACAAATATAAGTGAATAAATAAGTAAATAAAATAATTAAAAGGTGGAACTAAAATCTAGTTTCTTTCTTGTGTGGTGCATAGAAAGAAGTATTAACAGACAATTAGGAGAAGATATTTGACGAAATCCAAAATAAAATTACAAGTTAGTTACAATGAATTCGAAATTTATCTTATTTTCACAAGTTATGATCAATTAGTCAGCAAATATTTTCTGGGTACTATGTGTTGAGCATCAGCATAGAAGCTGGGAGCCCAGCTAATAAAAAGAGGATGTCAGAGTCCAGAGGATAGAACAGGACCAATGAAGCAGTGAGGGAGCGCCAAGCAGAGCCCACGAAAAGCTACAGAAACTGCTGAGAAGACTCCAAGACAGTGCAGGGCTTGGGGGGAAGAGTGATTAGGAAGAGCTGTGGGAGACTTGATGCTGAGGTTACAAAGGGTTAGTATGCCCAGCAGATGAGGTTGTGGAGGGCAGCAGAGGGTCCAGCTGAAGACATGGTGTGGACATAGGCCACGGTCCTCTGAAGGGCATGGTTGGGTGGGCACGCGTAATCAGATATTTGAAACAGTTCAGCATAATTGAGGGGGGCATGTAGAAGGATCAGAGAGAAGGAGTGGGTGATGGAAGTAAGGCATCTGTGTACCCTTCCGCTATGACAGCACTGGGGGCCTCGTTTATGCTGAGTAGAACTAGTCCAATGTCCACAGGCAGCTGACAGCATAACACTTGCTTCAAGGTCTCAAGAACATTTAAAGTCCATAGCAAGAGGGAATCAGCAATGCCAGGAAGTGACAAATCTGTGTGTGGGGACAGGAAATGACTGATGGCCGGATGAAGATGAAGGCAGTGGAAAGAGATGCATGCAGAGCAGTGGACCAAGTATTCTGACCAGCAGCTGGACAGCTCATCCAACAACTCATCCTGATTAAAAAGCATAAAGGGCATCAATATTTGGCTACCAGTGTAGAGAACAGTTTCTTTTTTTTTCAAAGCCAATTTTTTATTGAAGCTCTGTGCATTTCATACAAAATTACAAATCAAATCTAGACCTGCGCCCCCTCTGCTCCCCGCCCCACCAGAACTCGAGTTCTGCCAAAACTGTTTTTCATCTTTTTCTCAGTCTCTCTCAAAATTCTCAATTTAGTTTACTGTTTCGAGCAGAAGTTCACCGTTTCAGTCAGTTCTTTGACTATGTCTTTCTGTTGTTATTCCTTCCAATATGCATCATTCCAAAATATGCACATATGAGAAAAGTTTCTAACTGCAGCTAGGAAGGAGACAAGGCTGCACTTTTGCAACACAGGATAAGGTGGGGGCAGAGAAAGGCAGAGCTATTTTAGACTCCTTGGCCTTCTCTCTGGTAAGAATGGCCTCTGCGTCCCTGTAAAGCTATTAATATCAATCTCTAATGAGGAAAGAAAAAAGATAGAATCATGCATTTCCCCAGTGCACAGAGGGGAAAACACCACCAGTGCCTTCCTGGTAGAAATCGAGCTCCCAGAAATGGGGGCTGGAGAGATGGCTCAGAGGTTAGGAGGTTAAGAGCACCGGCTGCTCTTGCAGAGGATCCAGGTTTGAATCCCAGCACCCACATGGCAGCTAACAGCCATCCATAACACCAGTTCCAAGGGATCCACTGCCCTCTTCTGACCTCCATGGGCATTGCATGACATGGGTGCACCTACCCACATGCAGGCATAAAATTCATACACACACGTAAAATAAAAATAATAAAAAGTATTACAAAAAAGAACTCTCATAAATGTAGTCTCTTGTTCATGAAAGATTTTCAAAAGAGACATATTTCTTTAAAATTATGGTCATTTTTACCAGAAACATATTCAATGTTCAAAGGATTTTATTGATACAGTCATGTGTGACATAGAAGAAATGTTGGGTGCTTCTGCAGTAAGTTGTCACTCAATTCTGCTGAGGGAGACTACCCTGGGAGACTGGCACCTTTCACAGGTAACAGCTGGCTATGGAAATGCTTATTCTGTAGCCAAATCTGGGCAGCTGATTGCCCGTCAGATTTAGGCCGGAGAGCTGCTGCCCCCACTTAAGGCCTCTCATCACTCGCTCAATTACTCCACAAGGGGGTTGATGACCCCATGGCGCACACCTTTAATTTAACCTAGCACTCACGAGGCAGAAGCAGGTGGATCTTTGTGAGTTCAGGCCAGCCTGGTCTACAGAGTCCAGGACATCTGGGGCTACAGGGAAACCCTGTTTCGAAAAGACAAAAAAAAAAAAAAAAAAAAAAAAAGGCTTGAATTTTGGCCTGATAGCTGATGTGCCAATCTCTCCAGTCTCACCCTCTAGCAAACACCCAAGTCTGACAAACTTATAATTACCCACCCGCGAAATAACATACCAGAGATCTCCTTAGATGGTAAAGGTAATGAAGAATCCATTTATTGTAAGCAGCAAATTACTTATATAACAGAATGACGTCGTCTCCCAGCAGCCAGTCGCACACCCCCTGCATCACGTGCTGTATACATCACTCTGCTCTCCCCCACAGGGCGGGGTCAGATGCGGACCTGCGGAAGTGCAATTACGATAATGTGGGTGGCCACATGCTGCCTGTATTTGCCTACAAAGAAAGTGAGATAAAGCCCCCAAGGAGGAGTATGTCTAAGCCAGACTTGACACCAGCCCAAACAGACGTTCACCAATACATGAGTGGGTAGAGAAAATGTGGATCTCATGCTCAATGGGGTTTTATTCAGCCACAAAGAAGAATGAAATCTGCTGGAAAGTGGTTGGGACTGAAGATCATCCTATTCAGTGACAGGAGCCAGGCCAGAAAGACATACCCACAGGTTTTCTCTCATACAGAAGCACAATTCAAATATATGTATAAAGTGTGTGTGTGTGTGTGTGTGTGTGTGTGTGTGTGTGTGTGTGTGACAGAGACCTAACAGTAGAACAGGGTGTGGGATAATTTAGACTTTCATGCAAATGGACTGTTCCAGGAAGTGGGATGACTCCACAGAGGGTACTACTGAACAAGAAGTGGAGCTACAGATCCAGTGACCCCTCCCAACCAGTCTTCATAGGAGGAGGGACTAAGGGTTCAAAAGCTGGGAGCTCCCCTCCCCCACCATGTTGTACTGGTTGTCCCTAAGGGACTGGCCTGGGATAAGCACCCAAAGGGACTCTGTAAGTGAAGACTTCACCATTCACTCTGTAGGAAAAACCCATTAAAACTTGTTGGCATCATCCTAAATGGAGAAAAATTGGAACCATTTCCCTTAAAGGCGGGAACCGGTAAGGCTACCCTTTATCACTACTTCTCTTCAACATAGTGCTTGAAATGCTTGCTAGGGCAATAAGACAAGAGAAGAAAATTAAAGGAGTACTAATCAGAAAAGAAGTTTAGGTATCCTTTTTTGCAGATGATATGATAGTTTAACTAAGGGATGCTAAAAACTCCACCAGAAAACTTCTAGAAATGATTAAGCGTTTCAATAAAGTGGTGGGATACAAAATTACCCTGGAAAAATCAGTAGCTTTTCTTTACACCAACAATAATCAAGTGGAGAAGGAATATAAGAAGATTTTCTCACTCACAATAGCCTCAAAAATAATAAAATACCTGGGAACAAACCTGACCAAAGATACCAAAGATCTCTAAAACAAAAATTTTAAACCCCTGAAGAAGGCAATTGAAAACGACATCAAAAGATGGAAAGATCTCCCATGCTCATGGATTGGAAAAAATTAATATAGTAAAAATGTCCATTTTACTCAAATTGATATACAGATTTAACACAATCCCAATCAAAATCCCCATGAGCTTTATCACAGACTTGGAAAAAAAAATCCTAAAATTCATATGGATAAACAAGAACCCCAAACAGCTAAAGCAACCCTGAGTGAAAAATGCAATACAGGAGGGGATTGTTCTACCAGACTTTGAGCTATATTACAGGGCCATAGTCAGAGACCTGTTGACCAATGGAACAAAATTGAAGATCCAAACTTGAGCTCATACAATTTCAGCCATCTCATATTTGACAAAGGGTCAAAAAAACCTCAATTGAGGAAGGATAGCATTTTCAGCAAATGTTGTTGGCAAAACTGGATCACCATTTGCATAAGAACACAATTAAACTCCTACCTTTCACCCTGTACAAAAATCAACTCCAAGTGGATCAAAGATCTCAAAGTGAAACCCAAAACCCTCAAGGTGATAGAAGAAAAAGTTGGCAACAACCTACAAGACATAGGTGTAGGAAAAGACTTTCTAAATCAGACAGCAGCTGCAGAGGAAATAAGGTCAACAGTTGACAAATGGCACCTCATCAAACTCAAAAGCTTCTGTACAATCAAAGAAACAATCAAGGAAGTGAAGAGAAAACCCACAGAGTAGGAGGAAATCTTTAGCAGTGATTCATCTGACAGAGCATTAATATCAAGAACATACAGACTACTCAAAAAACAAAGAAGTAAGAAAACAAATGATCTACTCAAAAGATGGAGTAAAGAGATGAACAGAGACCACTAGTGAGAAAGTAAATATGGCTGAGACAGCCTGGTCTACAGAGTGAGTTCCAGGACAGCTGGGGCTACAGGGAGACCCTGTCTCAAAAAGACCAAAAAAAAAAAAAAATAAAAAAGTGTTCAATATCATTAATAATTAAGGAAATGCAAATTAAAACCACTCTCAGATATCATCTCACTCCAATATGACTGGCTAAGATAAAGAACACAAAAGGCACCAAATGCTGGAGAGGTTGTGGGGAAAGGGGAACACTCATCCATTGCTGGTGGGAATGTAAACTCGTACAACCATTATGGAAAGCAGTGTAGAGAACCCTTGAAAGACTCAAAATGAGCCTACCACCTGACCCAGTCATACCATTCCTGGGTATATACCCACAAGACTCATCCTACCACAAAGATACATGCACATCCATGTTTATTGTGGCTCTCTTCATAATAGTGAAGAGCTGGAACCAAATGCCCCTCAACAGACGAGTGGATGACAAAAATGTGGTACATCTACACAATGGAGTTCTATTCAGCGGTAAAGAAAGTTGGCATTATGAACTTTGCAGGTAAATGGATGGAATTGAAGCCATTATGCTAAATGAAGTAACACAGTCCCAGAAAAACAAGTGGTGAATGATCTCCCTCATATGTGGATGCTAACACCAAATCCCCAGAAGAAAGGCAAGCTGAACAACATTATTGTTATATTTCTGTTTATCTGAAAGCAACTATGTTGTTATAATGTAAATCTCTTGACAGCCTCTAGAATCCATCCACCACTTACTTTCAGACTCTAATTACTGTATATGAGTGGAAAGTATGTATTCATATTTTAGAGTAATATAAAATTAAAGGAGGAAAATGTAAATTCCTAAACATAAAAAAAAAAGACTGTGAGAAAGAAGCAGGACAGTTATGGCAGAATGCCTGATCTGGGGTGGGGTGGGGGGAAGGGAAAGGGGAATATGTCTAAGCTGAACTGAGAAATGATGTCTGAAATACACAAAACATCAATAAAAGGGTTTATAAAAAAAAAAAACTTGTTGGCAATCCCCTAACTGAAGAGTCCTACTCATCCTTCTAGAAATTTCTCATTATCAAAGACATGATGAGTTCCTCCATCATGACTAGAAACCACTTCATGTTTACATGGCTGAACGTATAATTCTGTATTCTATCTGATTTTCTTTATCTACTGAATTCCTTGAAGCGAGGATAGTTAATACATCTCTGACACATAGCATCTGTTGTTGTGCATTGACCACACAAAATGCTCAAGAAATCATTGCTGAAAGAATATGAAAACTTTTCTTCTCTATAGGCAACTTGCCAAAAAATACAAATGGGCATGAAGCAAACTAAAATATCCCCAGTACTGAATATAGCTACAACATACATTATTTTATTGCTTAAAGGTAAATGTTGTTAGGCTGGGTGTGGTGGTGCACACCTTAAAACACAACACTTAGGAGGTAAAGGGAGGCAGATCTCTGAGATCATAGCCAGCTTGGTTTACTCAGTGAGTTCCAGGCCAACTGGAGCTACAGGGAGACCCTGTAAAAAACAAAGTTTTCTGGGTGTAGTGGCACATACCTTTAATCCCAGTACTTGGGAGGCAGAGGCAGGTGGCTCTCTGGATCTCTGTGAGTTCAAGGCCAGCCGGGTCTACAAATTGAGTTCCAGGACAGCTGCATGGTTTTAAGGAAAAGGCTTTACAGTGCAGGAAGTGGGAAATGTGTGCAATCCAAGTCTGGAAGTTTGTAGGGGCCGGGATCCAGCTTCCAGAAGCACTTCACAATTGCTGGGCTAGTGGATTAGAAACGAATGGAAGGGGAAAGTTGGAGGCGGGAAGATGAGGTTTATGAGAATCATAGTGAGCACTGTGCATTCTGCACTAGGCAGTGTGACTTGATGCTGAATCTGCGCCACTGAAGTCTTCCTTTAATTAATGACTTCTGATCTCTTTAAGTGCCTCATCTGTAAGCCAGAGTGGCCTGTTTATTCCTTTCTATGCTAAACAAGCTATGGGAAAACATCGCTGTTTATAAATTGTTAACTTTGGAGACACGGAAATATTTTAGGAAGTAGACTGATTGCACAATCCATTACTCAGTTCCACCAGGATCTGTTTACTTCCTGGTGACCACACCCATCCTTTTTACTCCACTCACAGGCTGTGTTCTATTCCTGGCATAGTCAAATTGTGTGCATTTAACCCTGTCAAAAATTTCCATCTTACACAGATTTGACCTCCATGACTTTCCCAAGCCATCACATGCCACTCAGTGCAGCTGTGTAACTAAGCCATACTCCTCTTTAAAAATATAGAGATATTAATGTCATAATGAACCATCCTTTCCCCTTAAAGGTCAGAGAGGACAATCTCTCTTGCTCTAGCTCTGCGAGCAATAAAACCAGTCACACTGGGCAGACATGCTCTGGGTTTCACAGGTGCAGGGAACTGCTCAGGAAATTGTTAAGCTATTTCCAAGCACTTCTTTAAAACAATCTTTTTATTTATTTTTATTTTAAGCATGTGAGTGTTACGCCTGCATGTGTGTGTGACATGTAGTGCCCACTGAGAACAGAAGAGGGCATTGGATCCTCTGCAACTGGAGTTGTAGATAGTTGTCAGCCACCGTGTGGGTGCTAGGATTCAAACCTGGGTCTTCTGCAAGAATAGCCAGTGCTCTTAATCATGGAACATCTCTCCAGCCCCCAAACAGACTGTTTTTTACTGATGTACAACATATAAACAGAAAAATACAAATAAGTACACCCATAGATGAATTATCACCAGTACCCAGTGTAACCACCAGCCAGGTCACAAAACGTTACCTGTTCCACACAGCCATACTCATCTGTTCTTCAGCCCCTCTATCCTTTCTGACTTCTACTAAGGTCATCGTTATCCTGATTCCTGTCACCATAGATTTTTTTCTCCATTTAGATTTTTTTAGTATTATTCTATGTCTGCCCTCTCAATGCAACATCACTCCAACATATCCATGTTGCTATAAATGTACAATATTTTCAGCTTGGGGCTATTGCAGAATACTGGTGAATTGCATGTGTGTGCATTTCAGGAGTTACATAAAAATATAACTGCTCTCTCACACATGGTATGTGTATAAAGCTCACTACCAAATGATCTTCCAGTGTGGCTTGCACACTTTGGTCCTCAGTCAGCAGAACATCCACACTATTTCCACTCACACATGGTCTAAGCTCTCATGAGGTTTCAGCCTTCTTGCAAGGTGCGTCACTAGGTCTTTTTCTTAGTGATTTTAAGTTAGCATTATGGAGTTTTCAGGTAACTATTTGGTCTTGTCTGTGCCTCCCTCCAGTTGCTCTCCCCGCCCTCCCTGCCTTCCCCCAGCAGGTCCCGTGTTCTTCCTGTCCTCATCTTGCTGGCTCCCTTCCTCCCTCACCTTCTGCTTTGGCCCCACATGCATTCCACTGCCCTCTCTTTTTCACCTTCCTTCCCTAATGTCTCTTTCTCTTCCCTTGGTTGTCCCTGTGGCTCAGAAAAGTTTCCCTTCCTGGGAAAGCAGCCCATTCTCCCTTAAATGCGCACTTCAGAGGCCTCGCCTCCCACCTCCTTCTTTGGGCTCAGAGAGAGACTAGGAACAGAGTCTTGGGACACTTCAGTTAGGGGTTTGCCAACGAGTTTTTAAAAATAATGCTTTTATTGATGTTTTGTGTATTTCAGACATCGTTTCTCAGTTTCGTTTAGACATATTCCCCTTTCCTTTCCCCCCAACCCACCCCAGATCATGCACCCTGCCATAACTGTCCTGCATCTTTCTCTCAGTCTTTTTCTTTATTTTTAAGAATTCACATTTTCCTCCTTTAATTTTATATTATTCTAAAATATGAATACATACTTTCCACTCATATACAGTAATTACAGAGTCTGAAAGTAAGTGATGGATTGAACCCGGGTCCTCTGCAAGAGCATTCGGCGCTCTTAACTGCTAGGCCATCTCTCTAGCCCCTTTCTTCCCTGATTTTATTAATTTGAGTCCCCTCTCTTTATTTTGATATGTTGCCTAAGGGTTTGTCAATATTATTTATGTATATTTTTATTGAGTTTTGTGAACTTGATGTAATAGATCTTAATCAAATTTAGACCCTGTCCCCTATTCACATTCTCACATAGACACCCCACACCAGATTTTATACACTCTGCCATATATTGTTAAGGCCTATCTGGTCCAGCAAATATTGCTTTTTTTTTTTTTTTTCAAAAAAACCCGACTCTGACTGGTTCTGTGTGCTGTTCTTTGAGCAGCCATTTCATTACTTTCTGCCCTGGTATTTACTGTTTCTTGCCTTCTACTGTTTTGAGGTTTGGCTTGTTCTTGGTTTAAGAGAAATTTGAGTTGTATCACTAAGTTATCCATGGCAGTTCTTGATGATTTTTATGTAATCATTCAGGCTATGAACATTCCTCTTAGACCTGCCCTAGCTGCATCTCAAATGTTCTGATAAGTTATCCTTCACAGTTCTCGGTGATTTTCATGTAATCATTCAGGCTATGAATGTTCCTCTTGGAGCTGCTGTAGCTGCATCTCAAATATTCTGATAGTTGTGCCTTCATTTTCATTGGAGTCCAAGAATTTTCAAATTTCCCCCCTGATTTCTTCAATGACTAAACTGGTAATGTGCAAGACTATTGTTGGGCTGGAGAGATGGCTCAGCACTTAAGTGCACTGGCTGCTCTTGCAGAGGATTGATTCCTAACACCCACGTGGTGGCTAACAACAATCTGTAACCCCCATTCCAGGGGAACTTGATGCTTTCTTCTAACCTCCTGGGCATTGCATGACATAGGTGCACTTACACATGCAAGCAATACATTCGTACACATAAAATTTTTTTAAAGGCAGGAATGATGGTGCACACCTTCAAATCCAGCACTTAGGAGGCAGAGGCAGGCAGATCTCTGTGAAATGAGGCCAGCCTGGGTATATAGTACATTCCATACCAGCTGGAGTTACAGGGAGACCCTATCTCAAAACAAAGAAGAAAAGTTTATTGTTCAGTCTACCAAAATTTTTATGTGGTTTCTGCAGTTTCTCTTATTACTGATTTCCACTTTTTCTAGTATGATCTAATCAGACATCTGAAATTATTTTATAGTTTTATATTTGGTAAGATGTGATTCGTTACTGAGATTATAGCCTATTTTAGAGTATCTTCCATGGGTTACTAAAAAGAAAACGTATTCTGTATATATTTGTTGAGTCCATTTTGCCTATTCTGTAGCTCAACTCTGAAGTATTTTGTTCATTTTTATTTTGGCTGACTTATCAAGAGATGAAAATGTGGTATTGAAGTACCCACAATTATTCAACCATCTTAGCTTTTATGTTCATCAGTGTTTTTTTTTTTCTAAAATATGGAGACCTGATGTTTGTTGCATATATATTTACAGTTTTTATATTTCCTTATTTTTTAAAAAAAAATTTATGTTTTTTTTGTCTTTTTGAGACAGGGTCTTCTTATAGCCCCAGCTGTCCTGGAACAGATTCTGTAGACCAGGCTGGCCTTGAACTCACAAAGATCTGCCTGCTTCTGCCTCCCAAGTGCTAGGATTAAAGGCGTGCACCACCACGCCCGGCAGAATATTTCATGTTTTTATGTGTACAAGTGTTTTGCCTGCATATAGGTAGATGTGCCACACTGTGTAACGTCCAATGTCAGATTCCCCTGGAACTGGAGTTATGGATGATGTTAGCCACCATGTGGGTACTGGGAATTGAACCTGGGTTCTCTGTAAGAGCAGCCAGTGCTCTCACCTGCTGAGCCATCTCTCCACCCCACCATATCCTTTTGATGAACTATTCCCTTTATTTATAATAGTGGCCTTCTTTTTCTCTTAGACTAATTTTGGTTGGACATCTACTTTATCAGGTATAAACAAAAACCTTGCCAGATTGTTTTCAGATTCTGTTTTCTTGATATATTATTTTCTATTTCAGTCTTGGTCTCTGTGTGTCTTATCTACACACTGTATTTTCTGTAGACAACTTGCAGTTGTTTCTAGTTTTTTTATTTTGTATCCAGTCATATAGTCTGTATCTTTTTATTGGTGAGTTGAGGCCATTTACATTTAGAGTTATTAGTGAGAGACATTTCCTAAATCCTGTAATTTCATCCACTCTTTTCTTGGGTTAATGTTTGTTCTTTACTTTCTTCCTCTAGCAGTATCAGGGGTTTTTGGTTTACTGTGTTGAATGTGATGGAATTCCATCTGCCCTGGATCTCCTTTGTTCATCAATTCCTCTTAGGAAATAAGTTCTTTTCTGTGCTTATGATTGAGACTGTCTTTGTTTCTCTTCTATGAATAGTATTCCTTTGAGTATCTTCTTTAGTGCTGGCTTGTCGGTTAGGAATTGTATTGGTTTGTAGTTTCTTATTTTGCTATCATTTTTTTTTTTTTGGTCTTTTTGAGACAAGGTCTCCCTGTAGCCCCAGCTGTCCTGGAACTCACTCTGTAGACCAGGCTGGCCTTGAACTCACAAAGATCTGCCTGCCTCTGCCTCCCGAGTGCTAGGATTAAAGGCATGTGCCACCATGCCCGCTTGCCATCAATTAAAAAAAAAAAAAAAACTTTGCTGGACATAACACTTTGTCATCAGGTATTTATTTTCAGAGGTTGAAATGTATCATTCCATGCTTTCCTGCCTGTTATGGCTGCTGAATAGCTATCTGATGTGATTTTCAACATTTCTACCTTTGTAAGTGAGTTGACATTTTTTTCTTATGGCTTTTTATTTTATATGTATGAGGGTTATGTCTGCATGTGTGTAAGTTCATCTGTGTTATGCAATGCCCATGAAGACAGAGAGGGGATCAGATCCCCTGCAACTGAAGTTCAGATGGTTGTTAGCCACCATGTTGGTGTTGGGATTCAAAGCCCAGTCTTCTGCAACCACAGTCAGTAGTTTTAACTGCTGAGCCATCTCTCCAGCCCCAGCTTTAATAATATTGCTTTTCTTTGTATTTTGACATCTTGACTATAATATTTGGGGGAAATGCTTCTCTTGTCACATCTATTTAGGGTTCTATGTGTTCAGATGTGTCTCTCCCTTGATCTGGGGAATTTTTTGCTATACTTTAATTGAATAGATTACCCATGCCTTCAGCTTTATCCCAGGTCCTTCCATCCCATAATTTCTTGGGTTTGTTTCCTGATTGTTCTTGGATATTGTGCTCATGTCTCTGCTGATTTCCTCAGTGATGTTCGAATCCAGTATCTTGTCACACTTGTCTTCCATCTATGACTCTTTTTTACATAGTATTTTGTCACACTTTTCTTCTGTCTCTGACACTGTTTTTCAGGTGTAGAGTCTCACAGTGACACTTTTTACCGTGTGTGTGTGTGTGTGTGTGTGTGTGTGTGTGATTTGTTTCTCATTTCTGACATTTTTATGTTTTAAAAAACCTCTCAACCTCCTTGCTGACACTTTCCTCCACATTACTGATTTTTTACATTCATAGTGTTGATTTTTTTAGTAGCTTTGCTGATTTTCTCATCCATTTTGCTGATTTTTTCCCTTCTGTGTTGCTGGCTTTGCTCTCCAAGGCCTCATATAAACTATTTTTCTCATTGCTATGACACAAATACCTGAAAAAAACAACTCACAAAAGGATCAATTTATTTTGGCTCACAGTTTTAGGGGATACAGTCCACTGAGGTGGAGAAGGCATGGTGGCAGGCTGACAGACAGATGGCCCTGTATCCATAGTGAGGAAGTAGACAGTGATGAATGCTAGTGTGGAAATAGACAGTGATGAATGCTGGTGTGGAATTAGACAGTGATGAATGCAGACAGTGATGAATGCTAGTGTGGAAGTAGACAGTGATGAATGCTAGTGTGGAAGCAGTGATGAATGCTAGTGTGGAAGCAGACAGTGATGAATGCTAGTGTGGAAGCAGACAGTGATGAGTGCTAGTGTGGAAGTAGACAGTGATGAATGCTAGTGTGGAAGCAGACAGTGATGAATGCTAGTGTGGAAGTAGACAGTGATGAATGCTAGTGTGGAAGCAGACAGTGATGAATGCTAGTGTGGAAGCAGACAGTGATGAATGCTAGTGTGGAAGCAGACAGTAATGAATGCTGGTGTTCAGCACACACTTTCCTTTTTATTCAGTCTGCTATCCCAGCCTATGGGATGGCACCAGCTATATTTGGAATCAGTCTTCTGACCTCTGTTGGCCCAAACTAGAAATGCCCCCACAGACATCCCCTAGATTTATCTCCTGGAGGATTCTAGATTCTGTGGAATCAACAATATTAACCCTCACAGAATGGATTGAAGTCATCTAATTTTTATATACTTTTTCAGGTCACTATTCATTTTTTACCAGAACACGTTTGAAATATGTATCTAGGATTCTACCTATTTCATCACCTTGGAGCGGTTGAAGAGCTGTGATCTTTAGGTGGAGACATGCCTCCTTCCTTTCTCTTGTTTCTTGCATTTCTCTGCTGTGATGTGTGAATCTGTTGGTTTGGATCTCTTCTCTTCTAGCTTCACAGGGGGTCTTCTAAGACACAGTCCCCAGGATGACTTAACAAGGAGAAAACAAACTGTGCTTGTGCTGCCTCCAAACATTTTCTAATCATCAACTGTGCCCAGATCTAACATTTAAGGGAGAATCCTTTTGCTAATTCACTGGATTGCCCCTTGATTAATCCACATCAGTTCCAGAGTCCCTTGGCTGTGTAAACAACAGGCAGCGAAGCAATGGTACTGTGGAGCTTATTCCTGGACCCAGAGGGCGTGTCCATATTTAAAAATAATGTATTCCTCTCTAGAAACTGGGTAACTAAAATATGTTGCCAAAAGAGCATTTCTAAAAGATGGGAAAGACGGAATTGTGATGCTTCTTGACAATGTAGAACTAGGCAATGGACCAAATCCTTTCACATATATCTGTGGTTGTCATGGCAATACTACTGGGCTGATATTAGCCACAGGCTGGTGGGTTTTTCAAAAATCACTCTAATAAGTGGAAAACTCAAGTTTTGATTCTAGGACTATCTGCTGAAAAGCCTCATGCTTTCCATGGTGATTAAGTATCTCTCTGACCAAAGTTAGAGTTCTGTATAGTCAGCTTTAATTAAGAGTATTCGCTATGAATCACACAATTCATTGTTTCTTTAAGTATGTTTTGGCCCATAAGTAATGATTTACACAAAATAGGAGCAAAGACTTTGAAAGCAGTGAAGATACTGGAAGATTCCTGAATCCCATTCTGGGCCCAGCTCTGGGTCAGACAGAGCAAGGGTAGGATGTCGGTGGCAGATGCTGAGCTGAATTCATTAGAACTGAAATCACGCTCGTACCAAGTTACTCCATATTTCCAATTATGTCAATTAAACAAAATGAAGTTATATAGCCCTTTCTCATATACATGTTCAGGAATCCTTTTCCTCACCTTGAGAGAAGGATTTATTGCCAAGAGACAGGTATCTCTTAAGACTTTGGTGCAACCACCATAACTGCTTTTTTCCCCCCTAGATCTGTAAAAAGTACAACATCCTGCTTTAGCAGGTACAATTAGGGCTTCTGACTTTTGTCTGCTCTAGAAACACTAATTGCTATCTGTGAACTATTGTTACAAACACTATCTTGTTGTCTCTGAAAGTAATGGAAATTTCACTGAAACAATTCAGAAAACTATGAACTTTGAATATTTGTCCCTTTGAATCTCTTAGGGTTTTTTTTTTTTTCTGCTTCTAATAAAAGTTACCAAAATTAAAGCATTGCCAAATAGAGAATTTGGTGGCCAAATTCTCTTTAGGATAATCTATCATCGGATCTCTCCAGGAAAACATTGACTCAAGATCTATAGCTAAGAGAGGAAGTATGGAAAAGCAAGTTTTCAGCTCACAGTCTGAGCCAGGTTGTCAGGGAAAAAAATCCCAAAAACCTCACTAAAATGATTACTCTCCAAAAGTGCCAGTATCCCTCACTTTCGGTTTCCCAGAGCGGAGGCAATCAGAAGAAAGCTTCTATTTGCTCCCATCATCTGCTGGGTAGATGGGCCACGTGCTCAGCATGCTCTCTGAAGGATTTGGAGGAATCCCTTGCACTCTTGGATAAACCCAGCCCTGCCACTCCTCACCAGATCTAATCTCCTCTTGTTTACTCAAGAACATGCCTTTGATCTCTATCCTTTGATCTCTATCCTTTGATCTCTATCCTTTGATCTCTATCCTTTGATCTCTATCCTTTGATCTCTATCCTTTGATCTCTATCCTTTGATCTCTATCCTTTGATCTCTATCCTTTGATCTCTATCCTTTGATCTCTATCCTTTGATCTCTATCCTTTGATCTCTATCCTTTGATCTCTATCCTTTGATCTCTATCCTTTGATCTCTATCCTTTGATCTCTATCCTTTGATCTCTATCCTTTGATCTCTATCCTTTGATCTCTATCCTTTGATCTCTATCCTTTGATCTCTATCCTTTGATCTCTATCCTTTGATCTCTATCCTTTGATCTCTATCCTTTGATCTCTATCCTTTGATCTCTATCCTTTGATCTCTATCCTTTGATCTCTATCCTTTGATCTCTATCCTTTGATCTCTATCCTTTGATCTCTATCCTTTGATCTCTATCCTTTGATCTCTATCCTTTGATCTCTATCCTTTGATCTCTATCCTTTGATCTCTATCCTTTGATCTCTATCCTTTGATCTCTATCCTTTGATCTCTATCCTTTGATCTCTATCCTTTGATCTCTATCCTTTGATCTCTATCCTTTGATCTCTATCCTTTGATCTCTATCCTTTGATCTCTATCCTTTGATCTCTATCCTTTGATCTCTATCCTTTGATCTCTATGCTCTTTCTTTTTTTTTTTTATACTTGTGTTATTTTTTTCTCACTTTTGAGTTTTTTTACTTTATTTATTTATTTTTGTATGTGTATGAATGTACTGTCTGCATGTAGGCCTGTGCACCCGTGTTGTGCAATGCTGAGGAGGTCAGAAGAGGGTGTCAGATTCCCCTGGAACTGGAGTTCTCCTGGAACTGGAGGAGTTCTCCTGGAATTGGAGTTACAGATGGTTCTCGGCCGCCATGTGGGTGCTGGGGATCGAACCAGGGTCCTCTGCAAGAGCAGTCGGCCCTCTTAACCGCTAGGCCATCTCTCCAGCCCCTCTATGCTCTTTCTTTCCCATGTCATCAATTTTCTCTCCCCAAGGATATGAAGATAATGCTCACCTTGAGTGCAAATTCTAATCTCATGGTACCTTTACCTGTAGCAACCCCTCATTTCCTGCTTCCTTTCAGAGCCAAATATTGCCTATTCTTCATTCTCAGTGGCTGTCTCTGAAAACTCTCTAGATCCTATTGAAATCTATTTTTTTTCCAAAGCTGTACTGCAACTGAGAACCACTTTGCTGTTATTGACACAATGATTAGCTCTTCAGTCCTCACCCTCCTTCCTGGTCACCACAGAGCCTTGGAACACTTTCCTCGCTTGACTCCCAGAACACAACTGTGGCTGAGGTTTCCCACACTAGTCAGGGTTTCCAAAGTTAGCCAGTGATTTCTCACGTTGCTCTAGAAATTCCTTTTTAGTCTGACTCTCTCTGTGTGTCTCTCTGTCTCCATCTCTCTTTCTCTCTGTCTGTCTCTCTATCTCTCTCTGCCTTTGTGTTTATGTATGCATGTGTGTGTGTTCATGTGTTCAAGCACATGTATCTGAGTGCCCTTGAATATGTGTTGTATACCTGTGAAGAACACAGACCAACCTCAGGCATCATTTCTTAGGAGCCGTCCAAGTTTTTTGTTTTTCAAGACATGGTCTCTAGCTGGCCAGGAGCCCACAGGTAGGTAGGCCAGGCTAGCTCTTCAGCAAGCCCCAAGGATCCAGCTGACTTCTACCTCCCTAACACTGGGATTATACTACATTCAGCCAAGTTTTAGTATGAGGATTCTGGGAACCTAACTCAGATCCTTAAGCTTATAAGACAAGTGTTACACTGACCAAGCTTTCTTCCTGGCACCAGTCACGTTACTTTCACTTCATCCCCCTAAGCATAGGAAGGCTGTGCATCTCAGTCTTTGAAACTTTCCTTTTTTCTCATTTAGACTGACTCTCCTGTGATCTCCAACTCTACATATCAATAACAGGGCTCACTGCTCCATCCCCAAATGCTCCAGGTATGGTTTTCCCTCCTCAACCCAGGGCTGCACCAGGATTGAACGGAAGGGAGGCAAAGGTATCAAGAAAGGTCTTCAGATTTCACTGGATCATCACGGATCTAATCTGCATTCCACAAATGTGGCAGAGCATCTCATGACATATTTTTAAAAAGAAAATCAAAGTAGAAGACAAAACTCAGGCAAGTAGAAGACACAAACACAGGAATCAGCGGAAGAGTGTGTGCCTGACTTATGTGAGAAACGACAGTGCTGCAATCAAGGCGATGGCAAGCAGGAGGAAAAGAAAGATGTGGCAAGATGGCGAAGTTTCTAGGCAGCAGATGAGATGGGACTGTGCTTAGCTGGAATATGAAGGAATGGAGAACTCCAGATATCAAGTACTGAGTGGGAAGTCTGTGTGGGTACTGATGACGCTGAGAGAGACAAGACACAGAAAGAATCTAGTTTCACAGAAAAGGAGAAATAAAAGGTTTAATTTAATCATGCTGCAAACTCATCAATTCTAGACTCTAAAAGGAAAATGGAACAAGTATTTATTCATACAATAAATGCATAGATGGCATTTTAAGCTGTAAAAGAGAACATACTTTGCTACAAAAATCAGCTCATGCAGCAATGGCTGAAAAGCTTGAACTTTGCATTGAGCCAAACTAAGGACCGTTTGCTACAGACTGACTCCATTCCTGTAGTTAAATTCCATCTGGGCGGCACAAACCACGTCTGGCCCCCTCTTTCCTTGATCCCTAGGATAAACCAAGGTCTGGGAAACCAGCGACTGTTGGACGTGGTTACCGGCATGGGGGTGCTCCCCTTCTAAAGCTGCCCTGGAACGTCTCCACCCACGCATGGATCGTGACCTCCTCACAGGGGCGCAAAGTGGTGCAGAGCCTCCCCATGGCTTCCTCAGTTTACGTACACCAGAGACCCCACGCCATGCAACTAGGACTGAGTTTTGTTTGAGGGGTACGGCTGACTCTCCCTGCCCCTCCTTTCTTGGGTGCATAACAGTCAACAAGTCTGGCTGTGATGATCCTAGGCAAGTGGATGCACCCAACCTTGAGAAGAAGGTGTCTGTCCATAGTCTGTCTGTCAGAGGACTGTCCAGTGCAACAATTCTTCATGTAAAAACTTCATTAAAACAAAGCAACACATGCTGTTCTCATGCCGCTGTCTTCCTGTACGTGAAGAAAAGAGAGACATGCTGGTGGTCCTGACTCTACTGTGCAAATTAAGACACCAAGTTCAACCATCACCGTGAGCTTCGGAAAGCTACCTGAAGATACCGCATCTTACGTCATCCACCTCACTGCTTCTTATAAATCCTCCCACTCCAAACTCATCCCGCACAATAAACTTCTGCAGAAGTCACAGAGACTCTGTGACTAACAACAGCACTAGCAGGTCTTCCCAACAACAGCAGGTCTGGAAGCCTCAGGGCCAGTGAAGCCACAGGGAAGCTGGGCTGAAAATGATTTTATATCATGAATCATTACCAAAATTGTGAGCTAAATTCTGATTGCAAAATCTTTATTGCTGTGGTGTGACAATAATCCAAAAGAACACAGCTGGATTTTCAGATAACAGGAGTAGAACACAATTTCTGGCAACTCAATTTTGCAGCTATAACTTGTGCAAATTTGATATAGGCCTTAAGAGGATATGTGTGGCACCCCACCAGGTTCTTATTACAGGGACTTTTTTATTAGAATTTGGCAGCATACAGAGCTCTCCTGTAGGGAGTCTTCACCACACAGCAATGTTCTGAGATTTGATCTGGGTAAATTCATTGAAAGTTTATTTGCTGGTTTCATGGAAAATGACAGAAGAATCAGAACCTTGCACTTTGACCACAACCTACAGTTTCAGAATTAGCTTTTACTTATCTTTCTCAAATTCGTACTTAAAGAAAAACTTTCCACTTGCTGACCTCTCTCCCCAAGCTACATTTTTCTAACCTGCTGTGTGCTCTCTCCTTTCCTAAGCCCCTGAGATCCAGTTAGCTCAGACTCATCTTCCACAGAGTCTGTCCGGACCTTTATAGCTCAAAGTGATCGTTGACCTTTATGAGTTCCTATAGGAAATAAGGTGAATTCTGGGAATATTTTGCAAATGTTAAAATGCCAAATGAATGTTGGAAATATCACAGTACTTGGCATCTCATAACTCGACTATAAAATATTTTGTTTATGAACCCTCTAATTTTAGGGGACTCCAGGAGCACCCTCAGGTCAATTGGCTTGTGAGAAAGAGTTGCAGAAGAGAAGAATGCAGTCCCCAGGGTCTCAGGGTAACCAGGCAGGACTTTCCAGTGTCTCAGGGGTTATCTTCCAGGAGTCCATGTGGAGCAAGTATGGTTTGAGAACCTCATGGCTACTGAGTCAACCCTTTCCTCACATATTTGGGAATATTCGGCTATTCAGCCATGTTTTATGATCCCTGGGTATCAATATCAAGCAAGGTCCATATATTATCCATTTTATTTAGTTATTACCTAATGAATAATTTAACATTTGCATCATTATATGCCTTCTGCTTATTACATTTCACACATCAAATATGTTATTATAGCTTTCCTCTGCACAGCAACACAGAGAGTGCCACTTCTCAGCCTGTTTTCATCTCTATTACAATGCCATACTTCTGAGCTAGTTCATCTAAGACAGTGGGCCAGAGCTGTAAAGCTGAGTTTCTAGAGGAGCAGGAATGTGAAGTTATTCAGTTCCCAATTGCATTGTAAAACTAGAATCAGTTTGAATACTGAGCTGTTTCTGAGGCCTAATGAGTTCCCCATCTATTGTGAATGAAGGGTGTTATGCTAGGCTGCCATATATATGTCTCACACTCAGTGTCAAGTAAAAGTTCGATGTTCTAGCTAGCTGTAATTATCAACTGGACACAGCCTCCACTCATCAGCAGGGAAGACTTGGCGAGGATTTGCTTAGATTGGCCTGCGGTCATGTCTGTGGGAGATTGCCTTGACTGGTAGCTGCTGTAGAAGGCCAGAGCCCACAGTGGGTGGCGCCCTCCTTAGCTAGCGGTCTGGGCCTGTGTGAGAAAGTGAGCTCAGCAAGCGAGCCCTCAGGCAGTGTTTCTGCATCGTTTCTGCTTCGAGTTCCTGCACGAGTTCCTGTCCTGACCTCCCTCAATTATGGGCTGCGACCTGGGAGTGTAAGCCAAGTAAGCTCTTTTTTTCCCCAAGTTAGCCCTGATCGAATGTTTTTATCACAGCAACAGAAATGTAACTAGAATCTTTGTGTTAACAAAATAAACTTTGAAGGAAGGAAGGGAAGAAGGAAGAAATGGAATGGAAGAGGGAAGCAAAGGGAGAAGGAAGGAAGGAAGGAAGGAAGGAAGGAAGGAAGGAAGGAAAACCTAGCACATGATTTAAGCAGCCAGGGTATCTTTAGAGTAAGGGAACATCTCAGAATAAGTAGCTTTGTAGATACAGACATTCTCTGAAGAGCATCAAAACAGGTGAAAGCTCAGAGCATCTGAGGTAAGGGGCAGATTAGTGACCTGACAGGCGCATGGGGCTGAGTCAGGTCTGCAGCAGGGACAGAGCTGCCTTTACTCATTTCCCCAGTGTTTGACTCGTTCTGTCCAGTAGAATCGAAGGTGTCTCTTTCAGCCTGAGGCCATTACAGTGAGGGGAGGGTACTGGTTTCACAAGGTAAGACTGACTTACCCCACTAGTCTTTATAAAAGAATGAAACTGAGCTTTGTGATGTTTAAGGCAATGAGAGCCCAGGCTATGATCTACCGCAGCCTGGCTAGGCCTAGCCTGGCATGCCTGAGTCAGAGCTCCAATGAGGCCATTATTACAATCAGAGGCAAGGTACTCAAGCACCCTCATTTTTCATTTTGTGAAGTACAAAAGAAAAATGCACAGGTTGGTGCTGTGCTGTAAAATTCCCCTGAACACACACTTGATTCAGAACAGGAGCTCTGTGGGTTTGGTCCCCATGTGTCACTCTGCCTGTGTTACAGCCTCAGTTTTTCTTATCTACAAAATGAAGGCAATAGTGTCTGAAACACAGCATCAAACTTTTGAAATTATGTACATAATGTAAAGATTTGATGCCAGGAACCACACAGGAGAGAGCATGGAACATTCGTTTTTGTGTGTGTGGTTTCCCACATTCAGAATGATTTCTTCCAGTTCCAGCCATTTACCTGAAAATTTAACTTGAAAAATCTGTAGAATCCAGGAAAATAGAAAGGGCACTGTGGGGATGGGGGATATAGAGAGGGAAAGGGAGTATTGAGGAGATAGGTTTAAACAGGAAGGGAGAACAGGGGCGGGGGATGGGAGAGGGATGACTCACACGATGTTTGGAAAAGTTGATGGAAACCTATTATTCTATAAGCTTCCTAAGAATGTGTATGTATGTAGATATATGACTATATAATATATATATATATATTATATATATGAGTAAGTGAAGTGTGGAGATAATGCTCTACTGCGAAGCCATAGGTTGCCAAGCAAACGCGCAGTAGTGCCAGGTCTGTAGCGCTGTCTTTTGGTCAGGAAGGCCCGGGAGAGCCCGACTTGACAGGTTCCTGCCATTGCTCTCTGCTGCCCATCAGAACTTGATTGAAACTCTGCTGCTGAAGTCACTACACACTTTGGTCACAAGACTTGGGGAAATCAAGCTATTATTGATGTGGAACCTTCCCCCTGCTGCCTAGCTTTCGTGTTACTGGAATAGCAGTAGGCTACTAGGGATAAAGGTTATCACCAGTATCACCCAGCTGTGAACCCTGTGAGCTGTGACAGTGTCCCAGCTGTGGACCCCGTGAGCTGTGGTAGTGACCCAGCTGTGAATTCCGTGAGCGGTGGTAGTGACCCAGCTGTGAACACTGTGAGCTGTGATAGTGACCCAGCTGTGGACTCTGTGACCTGTGATAGTGACCCAGATGTGAACCCTGTGAGCTGTGGTAGTGACCCAGGTGTGAACCCTGTGAGCTGTGATAGTGACCCAGCTGTGAACCCTGTGAGCTGTGATAGTGACCCAGGTGTGAAGACTGTGAGCTGTGGTAGTGACCCAGCTGTGAACCCTGTGAGCTGAGATAGTGACCCAGCTGTGAAACCTGTGAGCTGTGATAGTGACCGAGCTGTGAACACTGTGAGCTGTGGTAGTGACCCAGCTGTGGACCCCATGAGCTGTGGTAGTGACCCAGCTGTGAACCCCGTGAGCTGTGGTAGTGACGCAGCTGTGGGCCCCGTGAGCTGTGATAGTGAGCCAGCTGTGAACCCAGTGAGCTGTGATACTGACCCAGCTGTGAACCCTGTGAGCTGTGATAGTGACCCAGCTGTGAACCCTGTGAGCTGTGATAGTGACCCAGCTGTGAACCCTGTGAGCTGTGGTAGTGACCCAGCTGTGAACACTGTGAGCTGTGATAGTGACCCAGCTGTGAACCCTGTGAGCTGTGATAGTGACCCAGTTGTGAAAACTGTGAGCTTGTTAGTGACCCAGCTGTGAACCATGTGAGCTGTGATAGTGACACAACTGTGAGCCCTGTGAGCTGTGGTAGTGACCCAGCTGTGAACCCTGTGAGCTGTGATAGAGACCCAGGTGTGAACCCC
>VZQC01013473.1:294580-311962 GCA_009823505.1 Rhizomys pruinosus
TGAGCTGTGGTAGTGACCCAGCTGTGATCCCCATGAGCTGTGATAGTGACCCAGCTGTTAACCTCGTGAGCTGTGATAGTGACCCAGCTGTGAACCCCGTGAGCTGTGATAGTGACCCAGCTGTGAACCCCGTGAGGTGTGATAGTGACCCAGCTGTGAACCCCGTGAGCTGTGGTAGTGACACAGCTGTGAACCTTGTGAGCTGTGATAGTGACCCAGCTGAGAACCCTGTGAGCTGTGGTAGTGACCGAGCTGTGAACCCTGTGAGCTATGATAGTGACCCAGTTGTGAACCCCGTGAGCTGTGGTAGTGACCCAGCTGTGATCCCCATGAGCTGTGATAGTGACCCAGCTGTTAACCTCGTGAGCTGTGATAGTGACCCAGCTGTGGACCCCGTGAGCTGTGATAGTGACCCAGCTGTGAACCCCATGATGTGTGATAGTGTGACCCAGCTGTGAACCCCATGAGCTGTGAAAGTGACCCAGCTGTGAACCCCGTGAGCTGTGGTAGTGACACAGCTGTGAACCTTGTGAGCTGTGATAGTGACCCAGCTGTGGACCCCATGAGCTGTGATAGTGACCCAGGTGTGGACACTGTGAGCTGTGATAGTGACCCAGCTGTGAGCCCTGTGAGCTGTGATAGTGACCAATCTGTGTACACTGTGAGCTGTGGTAGTGACCCAGCTGTGAACCCTGTGAGCTGTGATAGTGACCCAGCTGTGGACCCCGTGAGCTGTGGTAGTGACCCAGCTGTGAACCCTGTGAGCTGTGATAGTGACCCAGCTGTGGACCCCGGGAGCTGTGATAGTAACCCAGTTGTGAACCACGAGTGCTGTGGTAGTGACCCAGCTTGAACCATGTGAGCTGTGGTAGTGACCCAGCTGAGAGCCCTGTGAGCTGTGATAGTGACCCAGCTGTGAACACTGTGAGCTGTGATAGTGACCCAGGTGTGAACACAGTGAGCTGTGGTAGTGACCCAGCTGTGAACCCTTTGAGTTGTGATAGTGACCCAGCTGTGGTCCCCGTGAGCTGTGGTAGTGACCGAGATGTGAACACTGTGAGCAATGATAGTGACCCAGCTGTGGACACCGTGAGCTGTGATAGTGACCCAGCTGTGAACCCTGTGATCTGTGATAGTGACCCAGCTGTGAACCCTGTGAGCTGTGGTAGTGACCAAGCTATGAACCCCGTGAGCTGTGGTAGTGACCCAGATGTGAACACTGTGAGCTGTGATAGTGACCCAGCAGTGAAGCCTGTGAGCTGTGGTAGTGACCAAGCTGTGAACCCCGTGATCTGTGGTAGTGACCCAGCTGTGAACACTGTGAGCTGTGATAGTGACCCAGCTGTGAACCCTGTGATCTGTGGTAGTGACCCAACTGTGAACCCTGTGAGCAATGATAGTGACCCAGCTGTGAACCCTGTGAGCTGTGGTAGTGACCCAGCTGTGAACCCCGTGAGCTGTGGTAGTGACCCAGCTGTGAACACTGTGAGCTGTGATAGTGACCCAGCTGTGAACCCCGTGAGCTGTGGTAGTGACCCAGCTGTGAACCCTGTGAGCTGTGATAGTGACCCAGCTGTGAACCCCGTGAGCTGTGGTAGTGACCCAGCTGTGAACCCTGTGAGCTGTGATAGTGACCCAGCTGTGAACCCTGTGAGCTGTGATAGTGACCCAGCTGTGAACCCCGTGAGCTGTGGTAGTGACCCAGCTGTGAACCCTGTGAGCTGTGATAGTGACCCAGCTGTGAACCCTGTGAGCTGTGATAGTGACCCAGCTGTGAACCCTGTGAGCTGTGATAGTGACCCAGCTGTGAACCCTGTGAGCTGTGATAGTGACCCAGGTGTGAAGCCTGTGAGCTGTGGTAGTGACCCAGCTGTGAACCCTGTGAGCTGTGATAGTGACCCAGCTGTGAACCCTGTGAGCTGTGATAGTGACCCAGCTGTGAACCCTGTGAGCTGTGATAGTGACCCAGCTGTGAACCCTGTGAGCTGTGATAGTGACCCAGCTGTGAACCCTGTGAGCTGTGATAGTGACCCAGCTGTGAACCCTGTGAGCTGTGATAGTGACCCAGCTGTGAACCCTGTGAGCTGTGATAGTGACCCAGCTGTGAACCCTGTGAGCTGTGATAGTGACCCAGCTGTGAACCCTGTGAGCTGTGATAGTGACCCAGCTGTGAACCCTGTGAGCTGTGATAGTGACCCAGCTGTGAACCCTGTGAGCTGTGATAGTGACCCAGCTGTGAACCCTGTGAGCTGTGATAGTGACCCAGCTGTGAACCCTGTGAGCTGTGATAGTGACCCAGCTGTGAACCCTGTGAGCTGTGATAGTGACCCAGCTGTGAACCCTGTGAGCTGTGATAGTGACCCAGCTGTGAACCCTGTGAGCTGTGATAGTGACCCAGCTGTGAACCCTGTGAGCTGTGATAGTGACCCAGCTGTGAACCCTGTGAGCTGTGATAGTGACCCAGCTGTGAACCCTGTGAGCTGTGATAGTGACCCAGCTGTGAACCCTGTGAGCTGTGATAGTGACCCAGCTGTGAACCCTGTGAGCTGTGATAGTGACCCAGCTGTGAACCCTGTGAGCTGTGATAGTGACCCAGCTGTGAACCCTGTGAGCTGTGATAGTGACCCAGCTGTGAACCCTGTGAGCTGTGATAGTGACCCAGCTGTGAACCCTGTGAGCTGTGATAGTGACCCAGCTGTGAACCCTGTGAGCTGTGATAGTGACCCAGCTGTGAACCCTGTGAGCTGTGATAGTGACCCAGCTGTGAACCCTGTGAGCTGTGATAGTGACCCAGCTGTGAACCCTGTGAGCTGTGATAGTGACCCAGCTGTGAACCCTGTGAGCTGTGATAGTGACCCAGCTGTGAACCCTGTGAGCTGTGATAGTGACCCAGCTGTGAACCCTGTGAGCTGTGATAGTGACCCAGCTGTGAACCCTGTGAGCTGTGATAGTGACCCAGCTGTGAACCCTGTGAGCTGTGATAGTGACCCAGCTGTGAACCCTGTGAGCTGTGATAGTGACCCAGCTGTGAACCCTGTGAGCTGTGATAGTGACCCAGCTGTGAACCCTGTGAGCTGTGATAGTGACCCAGCTGTGAACCCTGTGAGCTGTGATAGTGACCCAGCTGTGAACCCTGTGAGCTGTGATAGTGACCCAGCTGTGAACCCTGTGAGCTGTGATAGTGACCCAGCTGTGAACCCTGTGAGCTGTGATAGTGACCCAGCTGTGAACCCTGTGAGCTGTGATAGTGACCCAGCTGTGAACCCTGTGAGCTGTGGTAGTGACCCAGCTGTGAACCCCGTGAGCTGTGATAGTGACCCAGCTGTGAGCCCTGTGAGCTGTGGTAATGACCCAGCTGTGAACCCCGTGAGCTGTGATAGTGACCCAGCTGTGAACCCCGTGAGCTGTGGTAGTGACCCAGCTGTGAACACTGTGAGCTGTGATAGTGACCCAGCTGAGAACCCTGTGAGCTGTGGTAGTGACACAGCTGTGAACCCTGTAAGCTATGACAGTGACCTAGCTCTGAACCCCGTGAGCTGTGGTAGTGACCCAGCTGTGAACACTGTGAGCTGTGATAGTGACCCAGCTTTGAACACTCTGAGCAGTGATAGTGACACAGCTGTGAACCCTGTGCGCTGTGATAGTGACCCAGCTGTGATCCCCCGTGAGCTGTGATAGTGACCCAGCTGTGAACCTCGTGAGCTGTGATCGTGACCCAGCTGTGAACCCCATGAGGTGTGATAGTGACCCAGCTGTGAGCCCCGTGAGCTGTGATAGTGAGCCAGCTGTGAACCCTGTGAGCTGTGATAGTTACCCAGCTGTGAACCCCGTGAGCTGTGGTAGTGACCCAGCTGTGAACCTCGTGAGCTGTGTTAGTGACCAAGCTGTGAATCCTGTGAGCTGTGAGAGTGACCCAGCTGTGGACCCCGTGAGCTGTGATCTTGACCCAGCTGTGAACCCTGTGAGCTGTTGTAGGGACCCAGCTGTGAACCCCGTGAGCTGTGATATTGACCCAGCTGTGAACCCCGTGAGCTGTGGTAGTGACCCAGCTGTGAACCCTGTGAGCTGTGGTAGTGACTCAGCTGTGAACACTGTGAGCTGTGATAGTGACCCAGCTGTGAACACTGTGCGCTGTGATAGTGACCCAGCTGTGAACCCTGTGAGCTGTGATAGTGACCCAGCTGTGAAGCCTGTGAGCTGTGGTAAAGACCCAGCTGTGAACCCTGTTAGCTGTGGTAGTGACCCAGCTGTGAACCCTGTGAGCTGTGATAGTGACCCAGCTGTGAACACTGTGAGCTGTGATAGTCACCCAGCTGTGAACCCCATGAGCTGTGATAGTGACCCAGCTGTCAACCCTGTGAGCTGTGATAGTGACCCAGCTGTGGACCCCATGAGCTGTGATAGTGACCCAGCTGTGAACACTGTGAGCTGTGATAGTGACCCAGCTGTGAGCCCTGTGAGCTGTGATAGTGACCCATCTGTGAACACTGTGAGCTCTGGTAGTGACCCAGCTGTGAGCTTTGTGAGCTGTGATAGTGACCCAGCTGTGGACCCCATGAGCTGTGATAGTGACCCAGCTGTGAACACTGTGAGCTGTGATAGTGACCCACCTCTTAGCCCTTGAGCTGTGATAGTGACCCATCTGTGAACACTGTGAGCTGTGGTAGTGACCCAGCTGTGAACCCTGTGAGCTGTGATAGTGACCCAGCTGTGGACCCCGGGAGCTGTGATAGTAACCCAGCTGTGAACCCTGTGAGCTGTGGTAGTGACCCAGCTGTGTACTCTGTGAGCTGTGGTATTGACCCAGCTGAGAGCCCTGTGAGCTGTGATAGTGACCCAGCTGTGAACACTGTGAGCTGTGGTAGTGACCCAGGTGTGAACCCTGTGAGCTGTGGTAGTGACCCAGCTGTGAACCCTGTGAGCTGTGATAGTGACCCAGCTGTGAACCCGGTGAGCTGTGATAGTGACCCAGCTGTGAACCCTGTGAGCTGTGATAGTGACCCAGCTGTGAGCTTTGTGAGCTGTGATAGTGTCCCAGCTGTGAACACTGTGATCTGTGGTAGTGACCCAGCTGTGAACCCTGTGAGCTGTGATAGTGACCCAGCTGTGAACTGTGTGAGCTGTGGTAGTGACCCAGCTGTGAACACTGTGAGCTGTGGTAGTGACCCAGGTGTGAACCCTGTGAGCTGTGGCAGTGACCCAGCTGTGAACCCTGTGAGCTGTGATCGTGACCCAGCTGTGAATCCTGTGAGCTGTGATAGTGACCCAGCTGTGAACCCTGTGAGCTGTGATAGTGACCCAGCTGTCAACACTGGAGCTGTGATAGTGACCCAGCTGTGAACCCTGTGAGCTGTGGTAGTGACCCAGCTGTGAACACTGTGAGCTGTGATTATGTCCCATCTGTGAACCCTGTGAGCTGTGGTAGTGACCCAGCTGTGAACACTGTGAGCTGTGATAGTGACCCAGCTGTGAACCCTGTGAGCTGTGGTAGTGACCCAGCTGTGGACCCCGTGAGCTGTGATAGTGACCCAGCTGTGGACCCTGTGAGCTGTGATAGTGACCCAGCTGTGAACCCTGTGAGCTGTGTTATTGACTGGGTTGGCTGTTGGGTCCGAAAATTGCACTGAAAATATCTCAAGCCTAGGATTCAATCTTTAATACAAAATTTATTTAATTTTCTGGTTCACCAGAACCCAAGTGAGAAAAATTGTACTTCAGGGGGGCCAAATTGTTGACACACCAGGGATGCAAACCACTCTACCCAGGGAAGGGTGCAAACCACTCTACCCAGGGAAGGGTGCAAACCACACTACCCAGGGAAGGGTGCTACCCCGGCTGTCTGTCACAGAGAACTTTTAAAGACAAAAACTGCAAAAACCACATTGGTGATGATGATGATGATTATTATTTTTATCTATTGTAAGGCTATAGAACCACAATGCAAGCAGTAGTGAACTTTAAGCTGATTGGTTGTGTTTAGTAGCTTGAAGTCCCTTGGAGAGGAATGCACTCCTTAGGGGGTGGAGAAACACTCTCCTCAGGACTTGGGAAAGTTCATCCTGACCTCAGGTAGCTGTGGGAACTAGGAACTCAGGGCTGGACTGTATTCTTGCAGTTAAGGTAGTCATGAGAACCAGGCTTGCTTTCGCTAACTCAATTTTACTGTTAATTCCTTCCTTCTAATTAAATGTTTCTGACCTGGTCCTAGCCTGGCAAGATTTGCCCATGGGTGCAGTGGTGGCATGAATATTATGGGAGTAACAGACTTCCTGGTTGGATTTCAGGCCTACTCTGTAAGAGGAAATGCATATCCAATACTGTAAATTTGATCAAGATACCGTGTCTGAGGAGCTCATGGGGTTTAGGCATGGACCTACTAGTAATATTTTGGTAAAGGGACAATGTCAGACTGTTCTCTAGATCCATATCTGTCTGTCCAGGGATGAGTGCATCTCTCAGACCTCATCAGAGAAATTTCTTTGTGCATTGGACAATGGCTAATGCATCTCACACAACTGGATTCATTTTGAAAAGCAGTTAAGAATGGTCATTATATTAGTTACTTCTGTCTGCCACTATATATATGGAGTAAATGAAATTGAATCAGGGTTAGTAAAATAAGAGGGTACAAATAGGGCTGGGTATCTAAACACAATAAAAATATATTGTATAAACCTCCAAAATATCCAATTAAAAAATCTTCATAACTCATAAGTGCATCAATGTCAATAGTAAGTCTGTTACTAAAACCAGTTCACAGATAAATTATAAGTTTACTTTTTAAACATCCTTGGCTCAACAATGGCCCTGGTAATTGTAGTTAGTACACTTACATTCCTCATTCATAAGCTTTTTCCTCAACAAACAAAGATAGCACCACTGTAACTATATTGTATTTATAAAACACTCTTCAGCCAGGCGCGGTGGTGCACGCCTTTAATCCTAGCACTCGGGAGGCAGAGGTGGGTGGATCTTTGTGAGTTCAAGGCCAGCCTGGTCTACAGAGTGAGTTCCAGGACAGCTGGGGACTACAGGGAGACCCTGTCTCAAAAAGACCAAACAAACAAACAAACAAAAAACACTCTTCAACAAACTCAGAAAATGAAGCATGTGGGGAAAGTTCTAGAGTTTTCTATGGTGTTGGCACTGGCTTTAAGGATAAAAAGAAATAAGGTTTTCTTCCAGCATGTAAGTTCTAACTGTGAGACAGATTCATTTTTAATTTCCTTGAGTCTATGTCTAAAAAGGTCTGGTTTCATTCTGGTGTGTATTCATTATATTTTTGAGGCAAATATGTAGATATTAAGCACAGAAATTTGGAATCACAACTGCTCCAGGAAGATCCCAATGCTCCCAGGTAGAGTGGACATAATCTTCTGTCTCAGAGACTGTGGCCACCCCTTTTCCATTATAGGTTCCCCTCGCAGGTGGAAGTCAAAGCTGTGCTTCCCAGGATCTATAACTGTCTGGGTCACATGGTGATGACAGGAATCTGTGTGGATGGGTTTGAATTGTGAGAAGGAAGAATCTAGGACTGGCTGGGGCAGGACAGGAGTAGCAGAGACCTACTCCGCAGGAAAATCCATGATGAGAACAGTTGTCATATTTCTGGATAAAACTGTGCTCCTCATTCAGACCTATAACCAAACTCAGATTATTAGTGAAAAAACAAAAATTTTCTCCAAATTTTTGTTGTATAGAAATGCAAAATTAAAACTTAAAAGTAAGCAAGTTTTCAACCTTTTCTCTTAAAATCTACTTCAAACTGTACTCATTTTATTTGAATGCAGATTAACTCCTTTTCAATGTATATAGTTTTCTTTCTTTGTCTTTCTTTTTTCTATGCCTCTTATAGTTTTTAAACTATTGGAGAGTCTCCCGAATTAATACTAAAATAATGCATATCCATCATTGAAAACTTTATATTTTTGACTCTACATTGCAATTCTCCATCTCTTACCCTCCTCTTTCAATTCTGCTTAATAGCATGTTGTAGGGACCACAGCCTATCCTGCTGGAAGATGAAAAGCCAGCAAGGCCTATGGCAATAATTCTTAGTTGATTGGTATGATCCACCTCTTGCCTCTCTCTCCTTTCCATGTGTTTCCCATGTGGCTGTGTTGCTGAATCTCCAGGGTTTTTTACTCATTATTACAGGCAAAAGCTAAACAGGATAGAAACCTGAATTCTTTTTTTGTGTGTGTGATTTTGAGACAAGGTCTCTCTGTAGCCCCAGCTGGCCTGGAACTCTTTCTGTAGACCAGGCTGGCCTTGAACTCACAGAGATCTGACTGTCTCCACCTCCCAAGTGCTAGGATTAAAGGCATGCACCACGGTGCCCAGCTAGAAACCTGAACTCTTAAAAGAGAAGGAGATGGATCTGTTTACATTAGTATGGTGTGATGGTTTCTGAGTGAGTTCAATATTGATCAGCAGCTTGATTTGATTAAGAAATGTTCAAGTGATCTGAGAAGCACAGAGGGGTGTGTCTGTCACTACATCACAAGGGCTCTGAATAATGAGATGGCTAATTCCTTGATAGACTCATAATATGATTACATTATTGGAGGTGATGAAATGTCAGAAAGTCTGAACTGAAGAAAGTTGGTCACTGGAGGTATGTCCTTAGGGCTGTCTCACCTCTCTTCCTTCTGTCTGCCACTATGTGAAGGACAGCCACCACATGTTCTCACTAATAGGACGTCCTGCTCAAGAGCATGACACCAGGTGGCCATGGACTGAGCCCCATGAAGCAGTGACCAAAAGTGAAGGCTCCCCCTTAGTTATTTCTCCAGTTATTTGACATCCATGACCCAGAAGTAACTGACACAATGACCATTCTTAATTGCTTTTTAAAATGTGTCCATAGTATTGAATGCCACTAGAGAAGTCTGTAGCTCTGGTAATGGGGCATATATCAATGATAAGTTGACACTGTTCAATTACCTACTCATGGTTATTTTACCTTTAGTGCTTCTAATTTGGATTTGAAGTGGAGCATGTTTTAGCTTTATGGAAAGAATTCTCACACTCATCCTTTCATGGCTGAGATCAAGGACTCTATTAGGAGATGTGGTGATTTGAATGAGGAGTCCCCTATAGGCTCCAAGTATTTGAGTACTTGGTCAGTTGGTGTGCTGTTTAGGAGGCTGCAAGCTGCATGGCCTTGTTGGAGGAAGAATGTTACTGGGTGCATAGGCTAACCCCACTTTCAGCTCACTCTTTCTGCTTCCTGCATATAATTGAAGATGTAAGCCCTCAGCTCTCCATTACTGCTACCCTGCTTCCTCCACCATCTCTTTCTCTGGAGCCATAAGCCCAATTAACTCTTCCTTTTACAAGTTGCCTTGGTCATGGTGATTTATCATAGCAACAGAAAAATATCTAATACAGGAGAGGAGGGAAAAGAAGGTCCCACAGTTCACCTTGGCTTTTCCAATGTACAGATCTCTTTCCTAGATTCTCCAGGCACACTTCACCAAACACGAATCCATCTCCCTCTTCAAACCTTTTTTTTTTAATCTTTTATTGAAGTTTTGTGCATTTCATGCATCACTTCTCAGTTCAATACAGACTCATTTCCCCCTCCATGCCCCCCACCCCTCCCAAGTTCAAGCAGTCTGCCATACATGTCCTGTTTCTCCTTCTGAGTCTTTTCAAAGTTTTTCAAAGCAGAAGATTATTTGGGGGCGGGGAGAAGAACTCTACTGCTTCAGTTAGTTCCCTGTCCCAGTTCTTTTGTTGTTCTTGTTCCCCCCTCAAATCTGTATTGTTTCAACATGTGCATTTATGTATGTCACACTTGTACTAAAAGCATGTCATCTGAAAATAAACTGTATGTTATTTCCAAATCATATTTTGGGATTCACGTTTTTACCTTTTAATTTTATATTTCTCTAAAATATGCAAACATACCCTCTACTCTTGTACCAAAATTGTAATGTCTGAAAATAGGTAGTAGGTTAATTCTAGAACCCATTAAGGGATTCACATTCTAAGAGCACAGTTGCTTTTACATAAAGAGAAATGTAACATTAATGTTACTCAGTTTGCCTTGCTTGATGCTAGCATTCACAAATGAGGGATACCATTCCCCATTTTTCTGTGACTGTGTTACCTCACTTAGCCTACTATCTTCTAGTTCCATCCATTTACCTACAAAGTTTATGATGTCATCTTTCTTTACCACTGCATAGAACTTCATTGTGTAGATGTACCACATTTTCTCTATCCACTCCTTGGTTGAGGGGCACTTGGGTTGGTTCCAACTCTTTGCTATTGTGAAGAGAGCTGCAATAAACATGGCTGTGCATGTATCTCTGTGGCAGGAGTGGTATGACTGGGTCAGGTGGTAGACTCATTTTGAGTCTTTTAACGGTTCTCCACGCTGCATTCCATAGTGGTTGTATGAGTTTACATTACCACCAGCAGTGGAAGAGTGTTGTCAACTTTATTTCCTGCACAGCTGCTATCTTATTTAGAAAGTTTTTGATACCTCTATGTCTTGTAGGTTGCTGCCTCTTTTTCTTCTATCACCTTCAGAGTTTTGGGTTTCACATTGAAGTCTTCGATCCAATTGGAGTTGATTTTTGTACAGGGTGAGAGGTAGGGGTTTAATTTTATTCTTCTACAAGCGGTGATCCAGTTTTGCCAACACCATTTGCTGAAGATGCTGTCATTCCTCCATTGTGTATTCTTTGTCAAATATGAGATGGCTGAAATTGTATGAGCTCAAGTTTGGATCTTCAATTTTGTTCCATTGGTCTACAGGTCTGCTTTTTTGCCAGTACCAGGCTGTTTTTATGACTATAGCCCTGTAATATAGTTTGAAGTCTGGTATAGTGATCTTCCCTGTATTGCTCTTTTTGCTCAGGGTTACTTTGACTATTCAGGGATCTTTTGTTTTTCCATATGAATTTAAGGATTTTTTTTCTGAAGTCTGTGAAGAAACTCTTGGGGATTCTAATTGAGATTGCATTGAATCTCTATATTAATTTGGGTAGAATGGACATTTTTACTATATTAATTTTCCAACCCATGAGCACGGGAGATCTTTCTATCTTCTGATGTCTTGTTCAATCTCCTTTTTCAGGGGTTTAAAATTCTTCTTGTAGAGATCTGTGATGTCTTTGGTTAGGTTTGTTCCTAGGTATTTTATTATTTTTGAGGCTATTGTGAATGGGAAGGTTTCCTTATATTCCTTCTTCTGTTGCTTGTTATTGGTGTAAAGAAAGGCTATTGGGCCCTTCGAGCTGGTATTAAAAGTGGGCCTGCTGCCACTGTGAGACTTGAGTGTGCAGTACTTAGATCAGGGCCTTCCCAGGAGGGAAGACCTACCACCTGAAACACAGGTAGGAGTCAGTCGGGCACTTCAGCCAGGCAGATTTTAGGATAGATCTACTCCTGGGCTGTTGGAAAATTGATTCATTGGTTTATTGGATAGCTAAATCTTTGTCCTGCGTGGCTGGTGGGGTGGAGTCACCCTGCTAGCTGGGATTAAAGGTGGGCCTGTTAAGCCATTGTTTGGTGTGGCTGTCGGGGCAGAGTCGCCCTACTAACTGGTATTAAAAGTGGGCTGTCGCCACTATGAGACTTGAGTGGGCAGTGCTTAGATCAAGGTCTTACAAGGACCACCTGAAGCACAGAGTACCGTTCCACCCCACCCAACTGGAATTGTTGAGTGTCCAAGTGGATTTTTTTGGAGAACCTTCAGAACAGAAAGGGAAGAGTGAATTAGACTTCCAATATATAAACAAAATTGAAAGCCTGAAACCCAGAAAAGTCAACACTCTATAAACAAGGAGAAAAAAAAGGCATCTGAAGGAGGCAAGCAAAGCAAGCCTTCAACACAGTGAAAAGACATTTGTGATTTGCATTGGAATATAAGCAAAAAAAAGGGGGATCTCACATGCCAGGGACACGACGAAGGGACAACATGGGAAAGGTGCAGGATAATTCCATACCAAGCTCTACCAATCCTGTAGGAGATTGCTACAGTGGGATCCCCCTGGAGGTGACCGAGAAACAGATCTTAGAGGAGCAATTTCAGACCCATTCAGAGAAATTAAAGAATATAAAGAACAAGTCAGAGAACTAAGGAGAGAGAATGAAAAATTCAAGAAGGACCTAGAGGGAGACAATGACAAACTTTGGAAAGAAATAAAGGGAGAGAATGACAAACTCCAGAAAGAACTAGAGGGAGAAAATGACAAACTCCAGAAGGAACCAGTGAAGTAAGGAGCACCAAGAAAAAATTGAGAAGCTCTAAAAGGAAGTGGAAATACTAAAGAAATCACAGCATGAAATGAAAAAGGAAATAGAACACTCATCCAATCGAGAGGAAAGGAATGGAAAAAGCTTCAGAAATAGAATGGAGGAAGCAGAACAAAGAATATCAGACCTGGAAGATAACACAGAACAATTAAAAAGCTCAAGTAAAGATTACAAAAAATTTAAAAATACACAAAAGTGGAACAACCAGGAAATATGGGACACTATGAAAAGATCAAACCTCTGCATAATAGGAATAGAGGAAGGAGAAGAATCTCAAGAGAATGGTATTGATCAAATCTTCAACATAATAATAGATGAAAATTTCCCCAAATTAAAAAAAAAGACAAACCCAAACAAATACAAAGAAGCACATAGGACTCCAAACAGACAAGATCAGAAAAGAAACTCCTCACACCATATCATAGTTAAAATGCTAGACACTCAAAACAAAGACAAAATTCTAAAAGCCACAAGAGAAAATCAACAAGTTACATATAAGGGGAAACCCATCAGAATTACAACTGACTTCTCAGTGCAAACCATGAAAGCAAGAAGAACGTGGAGCAAAGCATTCCCAGTGTTAAAGGAATATAGATGCCAACCCAGGTTACTATACCCAGCAAAAATGTTGATTATAGTTGAAGGAGAGAGAAAAATCTTCCATGATATAAACAAGACAATAGAATACATGTCCAGAAAACCAACCCTTCAGAAAATACTTGGAGGAATTCCAAGGACAAAAGAGAGGAGCAGCTATCTCCAAGCACCTAGAAAGAGAAACTAATAAAAACATAACTGCAGAAGTAGAAACCGAGAATAAAAATGCAAATGGATAATAAGGTGAAAGGAAGCAACATGCATCTTTCAATTATAACCTTAAACATTAGAGGACTAAACTCCCCAATCAAAAGACATAGACTGGGAGATTGGATTATGAAACAAAACCCATCTATATGCTGTCTACAAGAAACCCATCTCAATCTCAAGGATAGGCACCAACTTATGGTGAAGGGCTGGAAAAAAATATTCCAAGCAAATGGTACCAAAAAGAAAGCAGGTTTTGCTATTTTAATATCAGACAAAATACACTTCTAAGTAATAGAAATCAAAAGAGACCAAGAGGGCCATTACATCTTTATCAAAGGAACAATTGACCATGAAGACTTCATAATCACGAATATATATGCACCAAACTCTGGTGCACCAAACTTTATAAAGACAATTCTTCAGGACCTCAAGGCACAGATTAACCCCAGCACACTATTAGTAGGGGACATCAATACCCCACTAAGTCCTTTGGACAAATCAACAGGACAAAGAATAAACAGAGAGACATCTGAAACGAATGGACCTCACAGACATCTACTGTATATGCTACCCAAACACCAGAGAATACACTTTCTATTTAGCACCGCACGGAACATTCTCCAAAATCGACCACATATTGGGACACAGAAGAAAAACTCAACAAATACAAAAAGATTGAAATAATCTCATGCATTCTATCAGACCACAGTGCAATAAAGCACCAGGATGAGCCCTAAAAACCTAAAATATTAACACCAGGATAAGCCCTACAACCTACAAGAACACATGAAGACTAAACAACACTCTCCTGAATAATGAATGGGTCAAGGAAGAAATAAAGAAATAAAAGTATTCCTGGAATTGAATGACAATGATCATACAACAAAACAAGACCTATGGGATAATTTAAAAGCAGTCCTAAGAGGGAAGTTTACAGCCCTGAGTGCCTACATCAAAAAACAAACAAACAGACAAAAAACAAACAAACAAAAAACAAAACAGAAAGAGCACAAGTGAACGATCTAACACTGCAGCGAAAAACACTTGAGAGACAAAAACAAATGAACCCTAAATGCAGCAGACAGGAAGAAATAACAAAAATCAGAGCAGAAATCAATGAAATAGAAACAAAGAAAACCATACAAAAAAAATCAGTGAATCCAAAAGTTGGTTCTTTGAGAGAATAAACAAGATAGACAGACCTCTAGCCCAGTTAACCAAAAGAAAGAAGGAACAACTTCAAATCAATAGAATTCATGATGAAAGGGGAAATATCACAACACACAATGAAAAGATCCAGACAATCATATGGGAATACTACAAAAATCTATATACTCTGCTAAGTTTGAAAATCTAGAAGAAATGGATGAATATCTGAAATCCTGGGAATCACCACAGCTCAACCAAGAAGAGATTGACAGTTTAAAACAGACCCATAATATATGAGGAAATTGAAGATGTAATAAGAAACCTCCCAACTAATAAAAGCCCAGGCCCAGATGGTTTCATGGCAGAATTCTATAAAACATTTCAAAAAGACTTACAACCATTATTACTGAAATTGTTTAGAAGGATACAAACAGAGGGAATTCTCCCAAATTCCTTCTATGAAGCCAGCATCACTCTATTACCAAAACCAGGCAAAAATACAACCACAAAGGAGAACTATAGACCCATCTCATTAACGAACACATGCAAAAATTAAACAAAATGCTTGCAAATTGCATACAGACCCTCATCAAGAAGATTACCCATCATGACCAAGTTGGATTCATACCAGAAATGCAGGGATGGTTCAACATATGAAAATCAATAAATACCATAAAACATATAAATGTACTGAAAGACAAAAACTACCCAATGATCTCAATTGATGTGGAAAAAGCCTTTGACAAAATCCAGCATCCTTCATGCTTAAAGTCCTAGAGGGAATTGGATTGGAGGGATTATTCCTCAATGTAATCAAAGCCATATACAGGAAACCCACAGCCAATATCATCCTAAATGGGGAAGCAACAGAAGCATTCCCTTTAAAGGTAGGAACTCAGCAAGGCTGCCCCCTGTCACCACTCCTCTTCAATACAGTGCTTGAAACACTTGCTAGGGCAATAAGGCAAAAAAGGAAATTAAAGAGTTCTAATTGGAAAAGTGGAAGTCAAGCTATCCTTATTTGTTGATGATAGGATTGTTTACTTAAGGGACGCTAAAAACTCCACCAGAAAACTCCTAGAAACGATTAAGAGTTTCAGTAAAGTGGCAGAATACAAAGTTAACCTAGAAAAATCAGTATCCTGGAGATCCAGGATCTCACAAGACCACCTGAAGCACAGGTAAGAGCTGGGTGCTTCAGCCAGGCGGATTGTTTGATTGCATTTCATTGTCTTTGTTGATCTTTGGCCCGATTGGCTAATGTGGCTGTGGGGGCAGAGTTATCTTCCCAGCTGGTATAAAAGGTGTGTTTGTGTGAGTCTTGAGATTGAAATCTGGGATCTCCCAAGACCACCTGAAGCACAGGTAAGAGCTAGATGCTTCAGCCAGGTGGATTGTTGGATTGGATTTCGTTGTCTTTGTTGATCTTTGGCCCTATTGGCTGGTGTGGCTGTGGGGGCAGAGTAATCCTCCCAGCTAGTATAAAAGGTGAGTTTGTGTGAGTCTTGAGATTGAGATCCAGGATCTCCCAAGACCACCTGAAGCACAGGTACCAGGGTGTGGGCTAAAGAGCACTCCCCTCCCAACTGGGATTACCGAAGGAAGGAGTATCTAAGTGGATTCTTTGGAGAATCTTAAGAACAGAAAGGGAAGAGTAAGTTAGACTTCCAATAGAAAGCCTAGAGCTTAGAGAAGTCAACATTCCATAAGCAAGGAGTAAAGGAAAAAACAAATCAATCAAACAAGGAAGGCATCTGAAGGAGGCAAGCAAAGCAAGCCTTCAACACAGTGAAGAGGCATTTGGGAATCACATTGGAATACAGGCAAGGAGAAGCCCATATGCTAGGAACACGAAGAAGAGACAACATGGGAAAGGTGCAGGATAATACCACACCAACCTCTACCAACCCTGTGGAAGATTCCTACAGTGGGATCCCCCTGGGGATGGCCCAGGACACAGATATTATAAGTGCAATTGTGAGCATAGTTAAAGAAGTACAAGATTATAAAGAGCAAATCAAAGAATTAAGAAAAGAGAATGAACTCAAGAAGGACCTTGAGAGAGAGAATGACAAACTCTGGAAGGAAGTGGAAACACTGAAAAGATCCAATGTTGAAAAAGATAAGGAAACCAATCAACGAAGCAAATAGCTACAGGAAGAGATTGAGAAGCTCCATAAGGAAGTGGAAATATTAAAGAAATCAGAAGAGGAAATGAAAAAGGAAGTAAACACTCATCCAATCAAGAGGAAAGGAATGGAAAAAGCCTCAGAAACATCTTAAGAAGGGTTCAACATCATTAATCATTAAGGAAATGCAAATCAAAACCACTCTACGATATCTTACTCCAATAAGACTGGCTAGGGTCAAGAAAACAAATGATCCGAAGTGCTGGAGAAGTTGTGGGGAAAGAGGAACACTCACCCACTGCTGGTGGGAATGTAAACTCATACAGCCACTATGGAAAGCAGTGTGGAGAACCCTTGGAAGACTTGGAATGAACTTGACACCTTGACCCAGCTATACCTCTCCTGGGCATGTACCCTCAAGACTCATCTTACCATAGAGATACATGCATAGCCAAGTTTATTGCAGCTCTCTTCACAATAGCAAGGAGCTGGAACCAACCCAAGTGCCCCTCAACTGACAAATGGACAGAGAAGATGTGGTACATTTACACAATGGAGTTCTATGCAGCGGTAAAGAAAGATGACACCATGAGCTTCACAGGTAAATGGATGGAACTAGAAGATATTATGTTAAGTGAAGTAACACAGTCCCAGAAATACAAACGATGAATGGTATCCCTCATCTGTGGATGCTAGTGCCAATTACCTAGTTGTATTTCTTGTGCACGGCCCCTTGAGCTTTTGTCCAAGTAGTTGGGAGTGATGCATATTGGAAACAACAACAACAACAACAACAACATCAACAGAAAGGACCACATCAAAGAACTGACTGAAAGGGTGAACTCCTGCTCAAAACAGTAAACTTCCACATGGAGAATTTTGAGAAAGACTGAGAAAGAGATGAAAAGCATGTTTGGTAGAATGCATGAGATCTGGTGGGGTGGAGGGTAGGGTGGGGGACACAGGTCTAGTTCTGATTAGTAACATAATCTTGTAATATATATATATTACAAGATTATGTTAC
>VZQC01013473.1:312495-351429 GCA_009823505.1 Rhizomys pruinosus
CCTGAGTGAAAAGAGCTACACAGGAGGGATCTCTATACCAGATTTTAAACTATACTACAGGGCTATAGTCATAAAAACAGCCTGGTACTGGCACAAAAACAGACCTGTTGACCAATGGAACAAAACCGAAGATCCAAATCTGAGCACATACAATTTCAGCCATCTCATATTTGACAAGGGGGCCAAGAAGCCACAATGGAGAAAAGACAGCATCTTCAGCAAGTGGTGTTGGCAAAACTGGATCACCACTTGTAGAAGAATGAAATTAAACCCCTACCTCTCACCCTGTACAAAAGTCAACTCCAGATGGATTAAAGACCTCAACGTGAAACCCCAAACTCTGAAGGTGATAGAAGAAAAAGTTGGCAGCAGACTACAAGACAAAGGCGTAGGAAAAGACTTCCTAAATCAGACAGCAGCTGCACAAGAATTAAGGTCGACAATTGATAAATGGGACCTCATTAAAGTCAAAAGCCTCTGTACATCACTAGAAACAATCAAGGAAGTGAAGAGAAAACCCATAGGGTGGGAGGAAACCTTCGCTGCAGATACATCTGACAAAGGATTGATTTCCAGAGTATATAAATTTCTCAAAAAACAAAGATGAAAGAACACAAATGAATCACTCCAAAGATGGAGCAAAGAGCTGAATGGAGACTTCACAAGTGAGGAATTAGAGATAGCTGAGAAACATCTCAATAAGTGTTCAATGTCGCTAATAATTAAGAAAATGCAAATTGAAGCCACTTTAAGATATCATCTCACACAGATAAGACTGGCTAGGATCAAGAAAACAAATGATACCAAGTGCTGGAGAGGTTGTGGGGAAAGGGGAACACTCATCCATTGCTGGTGGGAATGTTAACTTGTACAGCCACTATGGAAAGCAGTGTGGAGAACCCTTGGAAGACTCAAAATGAACTTACCACCTGACCTAGTCATACCACTCCTGGGTATATGCCCACAAGACTCTTCTTACCGTAGATATACATGCACAGCTATGTTTATTGCAGCTCTGTTTACAATAGAAAAAGCTGGAACCAACCCAAATGCCCTCAACTGAGAAGTGGATAGAGAAATTGTGGTACATCTACACAATGGAGTTCTATGCAGTAGTAAAAATAGACAACAAACCTGAACTTTGCAGGTAAATGGATGGAAGTGGAAGATATTATGTTAAGTGAAGTAACACAGTCCCAGAAAAACAAACGATCAATGGTGTCCCTCATCTGTGGATGCTAGCACCAATAACCCAGTTGTAAATATTTCTTGTTGGGAGTGATGCATATTGGAAAGAAGAACACCACCACCAACAACAAAAAGACTACATCAAAAACTGACTGAAACAGTGAATCTGGTGGGGTGGGGGTGGGGGTTAGGAGAAGGTGGACACTAGTCTAGATTCTATGTGTAACATAATCTTGTAAAAATATACAAAAAACAATAAATTAAAAAATATATATAAAAGAAAGGCTACTGATTTTTCTAGGTTAACTTTGTATCCTGCCACTTTACTGAAAATCATTATCATTTCTAGGAGTTTTCTGGTGGAGTTTTTAGCACCCCTCAGGTAAACTATCATGTTGTCTGCAAAAAGGGACTTCTTCTTTTCAAATGAGTACTCCTTAATTTCCCTTTTTTTTTTTCTGTATGTGTATTAATGTACTGTCTGCATGCAGGTTTGTGCACCCGTGTCATGCAATGCCGCGGAGGTCAGAAGAGGGTTTCGGATTCCCCTGGAACTGGAGTTCTCCTGGAATTGGAGTCTCAGATGGCTCTCGGCCGCCATGTGGATGCTGGGGATCGAACCCGGGTCCTCTGTAAGAGCGGTCGGCACTCTTAACCGCTAGGCCATCTCTCCAGCCCCTTAATTTCCCTTTCTTGCCTTATTGCCCTAGCAAACATTTCAAGCACTATGTTGAAGAGGAGTGGTGATAGGGCTAGCCTTGCTGAGTTCCTGCCTTTAAGGGGAATGTGTCTAACTTCGCTTTATTTAGGATGATGTCTTGTTGTATATGGCTTTGATTATGTTGAGGAATGTCCCCTCTATTCCAATTCCCTCTAGAACTTTAGCACCACACTCTAACCAGCTGAGCTAACTGGCCAGAATTCCCTCTAGAACTTGAAACATGAAGGGATGCTAGATTTTTGTCAAAGGCTTTTTCTGTACCTCTTCACACCTTAATGATACACCATATCTTTACTAATTGAATATGAGACAGCCATAAACATTCCTGAGGGTTTCTCCAGATCTGTAATTGTTAAGTTTCCAAACAAATTCAGACCTCAGAAAGGAAGAGATCTGAACCAATTCCAACCCACTGAGTCATTATTTTTTGACAGGGTATCCCTAGTCCCAGCTTGCCCAGAAGTTACTATGTGGACCAGGCCATCCTCCATCTCACAGAGATCCACCAGCCTCCCAGTGTGCTGGGATTAAAGGTACATGCCACCAGGCCCAGTGGGTCATTCCTTTTGACTCAATTCCAACCTGCTAGCTCTTGCCATCTGGGAAATAATAGTTACAGAGGTCTCCACTTAGTCTCACCCTCTGAAGAAAAAGGACACCACTGAAAAAAATGGTAACAGGCTGCACATCCTTACAAACAGGCCTAGAAGATAAACTCATGGCATTTACTAACAAGAAAAGTCCTCCTCTATAGCAGAATGGCCCTGTCAGAAGATTATTTATGACAAACCATACCTGAAACTGAAAATTTATAGACATAGATTCCTTTATGATGTCACTTCATTAGAAACAGAGAGTTGCGTAGCTCAAATAGCTCTGTAAATAACTTCACTATACATTTCATCTAAGACTTTGTATGTGAACCTGTGCCCAGGAAACATCCCAACCACAGCCAAGAAAGGACCTAGCAAGAATATTCTAGATTTCCCATGATTATTGCATCTCTGAAATCATTAATTAGGCTGTTTCCTGGCAAAATTTGATTCACATGTGTCTGACTTAACAATCTAATTCATTATGTTAAAATGTATCACATCACCCAAACTTAGTGATCCAGCACTAGCCTAGAGGAAAGCACTTGACTGATTGGAACTCTGCCCAGCTACTCTCATTATCTCATCTCTGGTTTCTGTCATCTTCACCCTCTCTAGATAGACTTCGAAGATCAAGGGCCTGGATTTTTTATGGTAATCTTTCCCAGGTTTCCAGTCTGGCCCCAAAGCTTAGCAGAATTGTGACTGACATCTCCAAGAGGACTAATTAGGCTCCTGTGTATGGGTCTAAGAATAGCACCTGATCCCAAGGTCTGTGGGCTTTTTTGTGCCTCTTGTCTTCCCAAGGCTGATTAGATGACTAGATTAGATTAGATTAGATTAGATTAGATTAGATTAGATTAGAGTAGCCTGCTACAGTGGTTCAATGATTAGATTAGACTGAGCTGTGAATCCTTTGAACTCTGCTGCCCATTCAATGTCTGTGCTCAGCTTTCTTCTTACTTTGCTGTGAAGAGCTTGGTTCATTCACCCTTCTAACCCTGTGGCTTCTGTGCCCTATAATGTTCCATAAGTGCTGAACTCTCTCCTACATAGTACATAGATCACATGTCTGATAATAGCTGCCCAAGTTTAGAGAGAAAAGGAACCTGCCAGTTCTCTTCTGCTTTTCTGTTGCTGTGAGAAACACCACAACCAAGGCAACTCATAGAAGAAAGAGTTAATTTTGGCTTACGGTTCAGAGAAGTGAGGGACCATCATGGCAGGGGTGGCTGGAGCAGGAAGCAAAAGCACACAGTTTCAACTACAAACAACAAACAGAGAAAGGGAGATTGGAAGTGAGAGCAGGCAGTGAACTTTCAAAGCCAGCCCTCAGTGACACACTTTCTCCAGCAAGACCATACTTTCTAAACCTCTGCAAGCAGCACCATCAACTGGGGACAAGAGTTCAAATACATGCCCCTAGGGGGACATTCTCTCTCTCTCTCTCTCTCTCTCTCTCTCTCTCTCTCTCTCTCTCTCTCTCCTGTCAGCCCAATCTGTAGGCCTCACAAGAAAGCAGTGTTTTGCGGGGGAGGGAGCTGTGCTTTCTCCTCTATCTTCAGGCAATGCCAGGGCACTCTACAGGCAAAAAGCCCCTGGAGTAAGGCTGAGGAACAGGAAATTCTCATTCAAACCATCACACCACACAACGACTACATGCTACCTATATGCCCAAGTTTAAGATGGGGTACATTACTATGGATAATTTTAAGTCCTTAAAATCCATCTGAAAATGTATTGCCTTCATTTCTGTCACTCACATTAGCCAAGTCATTAAGTCATCTGAGCTGTCCTATAATGGCTAGATGGATAAAGAAAATAGCATGTACACACATTTTCTCAGGCAGTGGAGTGTTGTTCAACCACTAAGAAGAAGAAAATCGTGTTATATTTGCAGGAACTGGGCTGAAGATCATTGTAAAGAATGAGCTCAACTCAGAGAGACAGATGTCCCATTTTCCTCTCAGATGTGCAGTCTGAAAATCAAAGACATGAAAGCAAAGAAGCGGCCCTGGGAGGGAGGACACGCATGGGTACCGGGTACATTATGACCAATGGAACTTAAGCATATATGAAAATGGCACTGCGAAACTAAGTTTCTTACACAGTTAGTATATACTAATACAGAAAAAGATAACCAGATGTAAATGTTGGCTTTGCTAAAGGAGTTCTGAGAGAGGTGAGGGGCAGAGCAGCTCTGGGCTCGAGGCCCACACTTCTGCCTGTGCCTACGATGCTTTCTTCTAAGTCCTCCTTCATCTTACTGTGCTCTATTTGCTCCAGGGTTGAGGTGACATGAAGGAACTTTGCCAACTGAATGATGAGAATTCATCAGAATAAGATCTGGTCTACCTCAAGGTAAAATGAATGCTGGTTCAGGGTTCCTGGAAACCAGCCACAAAGAAAAGGCTTGTCAGGAAAAACACTTGATATCGATTTCTTTCCCACTCGAGATTCTTGTGAAAAAGCCCTCACCACTGTTCTGGCTGTTTTGTTTCCCCTTTCATAGCACATAATGAAAAACTTAATATCATCCCTGGCCACATGGTTTTCATTTAGATAGTCCAGGTTTGGGGTTGCAGAAATCTAGACCCACTACAAAAATTATTTACAGTTATTTATACTGCATAGCTATCAGTAATGGATTTTCACACTCATACATGCAACCTAACAGGCTCCTCAAGTGAGAAATTTTATTTTTATATTTAACCACTGAAAGGCAAGCAAACTTGGCAGGAATATATTTTAAAGTGAACATGGAAATGTACCACTCATCATTCAAGAGCATCTATCTTATAAAGCAGATAAAAGCACGTCTGTTCAAATCCTTCTGGGCTCTCAAGCAAACTCAATATGTCACTAAACAATACATTTATGCACTAAATCTGGAGTCTCAGAATGATCTCTGTGTTTCAGGCCCAGGAAATATGCAGTAAGTGCTTAATAAATGTTTGTAAACAAATGTCAACCAACCCTAAACAACATCTTCTGCTTGTGGAGCAGAAAAGGATGGAGTGGAAAGGTGTCTAGCAATTGGTGCTTTCTAATTTCTTTTTTCTCAATTCCAGTAGCAACTATTAAACACAATTCATTTAGTTGGTAAACATCTGTTGAGTGCTTATTGCTTGTTCACAGGTCAACAAGAGATGATAAGAGAGATCTCTGATTTATTGACATCATGACTGATGAAGATTAAAATGTTCTGCCTAGAAAAGAAAAAAAAAATGCCCTGAGATTGCCCAGAAGTCAGATGCATCTGAAATGGAGTGGAAGGAAGCACTAGAAAATGGTGTGGAGGCTGAAGGTGAGGAATCAGTCAGACATCAAGGTTTGGTGGTGACCCTGAAGAAGGATTAAATAAGCAAACAAACAAACTCAACTGAGTAAACTGTGAATGGCACACCTATTATATAGCCTATTCTAAAGAAAACAAATACTGGAACAATTACTGAATTCTTTGTAGGGATTTAAAATCTGTGAACATTTAAAATGTTGGGACATTTTATCTCATAGAACTGAACAATGAAATAACTATATTGATGTTAGAAACCAAGGATCATAACACAGGTGGGTGATACAAGTGAAATTTGGTTTGGCATGGGATCTTTCTCTGTCTCCATCTCTGTCTGTTTCTCTGTCTCTCTGTCTCTCTCTCTCTCTGTCTCTGTCTCTCTCTCTCTGTTCCAATTTTAGTTGCTTACATAAGACAATGTAACCTGTTGACAAAGAACATAACTAGCAACTAAATCTTCACCTCTAGCTATCCTGCCACACGAAAAGTATCAAGGATTCATTGGATATAGGGACATGGCAAAGGAACCTAAGAGTCACCCTAAAGGACCACTCCAACATCTGAAAAAAATGCCATCACCAAAACAGATAGTAACACACAAAATAGTTAAGAATCTGTAACTAATTTGAGAAGTTGATAATGGATGGATGGATGTATGGATGGATGGATGGATGGATGGATGGATGACAGATGATGGATGGTTGATGGATGATGGATGATAGATGGGTAATGGATGGATGATGGATGGATTAGGGAAGATGGATTATAGATGGATAATGGATGGATGATGGATGGATGATGGACATATGGCCAGTGGTGTAAGTGCAGCCTCACTTGCAGTGGAGTCCCAGCATATTGGAGATATCACACTATGGGATGTTCACCAAGGAGAAAGGCAGGTAAATAGGGGAGCCTGCCTGAGCCTATGAAACAAGCTGTGTGTGCTTTGGATGGCAGAGCCAGAGAAATGGAGCTGATAAGCCTTTTGGAGCCAGTAAATTCCAGATATCAGACACTGAGCTATACTGCTGGACTTTGTTTTTGCTTATGTGTGCCTGGTTCTTTCCTTTTGAAATAAGAAAATATATAACTTACTTTGGATTTTATAAGAGCCCACCATTAACAGACATTGGATTTTTAAAGAGTACTTGTGCTTTTAAATTGTTGGCATTTTTAAAACACTGTGGAACTTTTGAAAGTTGGAGTGTGGTTCATATTGTATTAATATGGGGTTTGGGGATAAATAAGAAAGGAAAGGTTGTGCTTAAATAGTGGTGTTTTTTATGTCAAGTTGACAAGGGGTCATTTTCCCTAGTTGGTTTTTGTCCACTTGACGTGAGGTAGAGTCACCTGGGAAGACGGTACATTAACTGAGGAATTTCTGCCATCAGACTAGACCACAGGCATGTCTGTAAGGTATTTTCTTAGTTGTAAGTTGATGCAGGAGGGCTCAGCCCACTGTGGGTGATGCCATCTCTAGGCAGATGGGCCTGGGCTGCATAGGAAAGGCAAGTGAGCAAGCCAGGGAAGCAGCATTTCCCTGCGGTCATTTTAGTTCCTGCCTCCAGGTTCCTGCCTTGAGCTCCTGCCTTGGCTTCCCTTGATGAAGGACTACAACTTGTAAGCCAAAAGCACTGACTTGAAGATGTGGCCATCCACTTTACAGAGCAAACCCTGTCTGGGCTCTTACACCTGTTAAATGCTGTACTATATGTATGAAATTCAAGCTAGTCTGTCTAAAGATTTTCTGCAAGAACATCTGTGGTTCCCACCCATGGCTCCTGACTATGGGCTGACATAGGAGGAGCAGATGCACCTATCTCCCCAGGCCACACTTCAATGCAAACTCCACAAATACAGAGCAGGGCCTTTCATTCGGTATTTAGATAAATTATAAGTCAACTTCATCCTTAGTATTTAAACGTTATTGTAACACCTGAAAACAATTTGTAGGTTAGGCTGTTTCTCTTTGTTAATAATTCCCTAGTGTATATAATTATTGTAAAGAAATCAAAACTGGCCTTACTTAAATGAATTGCTTAAAGCTCTCGGCTTTGTCTAGCATCTCTCTGGAGTTGCTATTATTTAGGGATGATGTCTGCTAAGAGGAGTGGGAAGCCAGGGTGAAGGAACATTTAAAATCTCCCAACTAAAAAAATCCCAGGACCAGATGGTTACAGCACAGAATTCTACCAGACCTTCAAAGAAGAACTAACATCAATACTCCTTGAATTATTCTATAACACTGAAAAAGAAGAAATGTGTCCAAATTCTTTTTTGTAAGTCAGTATTCCCTGATACCCAAACCAGACAAAGATACAACAACAACAAAAGACCATTTTGCATCTATGCACAGTGAATTAATACAGAGTATTTCCAAGCACACAGGCCCCAGTCTAAGCCCTGTACCATGCCATAAATTCATACCCTATGTGCAGCTGTATGAGCCTCTTCCAAAAGCCAAGGTCTTTCCTCCAGGTTGGCACTGGAAGGAGGTTCACAGCTTGCTTTTTTCATGGGGTCATTCCATTTTGTCTTTATAATATAATGTACAGTTCAGTTACCATGGTAACCAGAGAGTTGTTTTTGTAGATGTGCTTAGGTTTCCTCCTCCTTCTCCTCTTACTCAGTCTTCCCAAGATGGCGAGAACACTTCCCTCTCAGGTCCTCCTCCACACCGTCAGTCCCCACTACACACCAGCAGTCTCCTCTGGTACCCTTCTCTCGGATGAGTGTGTCCTCGTTTCATTGTTCTTTCTTTTTAGCCTTGGTGCTCCAACTCTGAAAATCAGCCCCAAATACTGCATATCTACTTTTGGCCCTTTATATTACTAGCTTGAAAATCTCTAGTCAGTGTATCAATTACATACCATCATCATCTATTTTCTCTGCTCTGAAAGGAAGTCATTTCAGACCTAGAAAGGCTTTGTTCACATGTATTGAATTATTTCATGTATTTCAAATCAAACATTTATTTAATATTGACTATCATGTTCCACCCTAATGGACAGATTTAAATTACAGTGAAGGACACGTGGTTCTGGGTAACAATTACCTGTCATCTGACCCTTTGCTGCCACTACTATATGTTATTGGATAAAATACTTAAGCCTTAATATTTTTATAATGCCTGCTTCATATTGGTAGAGGTTAAACAGCTCTGTTCTAAAATTTTAAAGCCCCATATGCTCAAAACCCAACACTTTCTGATACTGGCACAACAGCAACATCAACAAGCAACTCTGACATTGTGTGAAAGTCTGCGGCCAGACACAGATTCATGTGCATAAAGTCACCTTCAGATTACATGTCTGCTGTTCACATGGAACAGCCAGGAGTTGTGAGTGTAAACTTTGGTCTTATCTACCGAGAAGCATAAATAGATATGTAGATGATAGATGATAGATAGATAGAGATAGATAGATAGATAGATAGATGAGATAGATAGACTGATAGATGAGAGATAGGTAGAGAGATGAAAGCTATCTAGCTGTCTAGCTAGATGATAGAAAAAAGAAAGAGAAAGAAATAAAGGTCAGATGCAAATATTCTAAAATCAAACAAATCTGATATCTAAAACAATCTGGACCAAAGCACTTCAGGCCAAGGATAATGAGTCTATAAACATTATGGGTTAAATGAGCTAGAAGAAACAAACAACAGGTTTATAGTGGAGACGTATGAGTTGTGACTACCACCATAGTTGCTATTGCCACAGTGATAATTAATACACATCAAATATGTCTGATCTTTGTAAAACTCCTGCCCACAGGAACACAGCAGCTTTGGCCAGTTTTGTGGCTGCTTAATTAGCCAGAACCAGAGATGGGTCATTACTCTCACTTATTGATAAATATTATTATACATAATCCTCTGAAAATTCTCTGAATTCTCAGAGCAGATCAATCAAGTTGAAACCATATGTTTTGATAACCAATTCGACTTATTTCAAGTCTATAATTTTGAAATATTTTCATAGCTTTGGTCCATTATATTATTTTTCTTTGGGTGACATTGTGATTTCAGATGAGGAATTGCTTTGGAATGACATTTGTTATCATCGTCTTCATTTCTGTGGAAAATAAACATACCAGGCAGAGATGAATTAGTATGGTAGCTTGCTTACGAGTGCTTAATTCAGAACATATAAATTACCTGCCATATTCTAGCCAGAAATTGAGGAAAAATTAGCTATTGATTCTGAATATTAATTATATGTTTTCATTGCAATGGCAATTCTTTTTTAATTTAATTTTATTATTTTTTATGTGTATGAGTGTACTATCTACATGTAGGTTGGTGCACTCGTGTGGTGCAATGGCGCAGAGGTCAGAAGAGGGCGTCAGATTCCCCTGGAACTGGAGTTACAGATGATTTTTAGCCTCCACGTGGGTGCTGGGAATCGACCCCAGGTCCTCTGCAAGAGCAGTTGGCGCTCTTAACCGCTGAGCTATCTCTCCAGCCCCTGCAATGGCAATTCTAGGATGGCCATTTCCAATCCATCTCTTAACCTAACTTCTCTGTGTGTCCGTGTATGTACATTCGTGTACATGTGTGGATGGTGGTACATGTGCACTTAAGTACATTATGAGGCCAGAGATCCACTGTGGGTGTTTTCCTCAGTTGGTCCCCACTTTATTTTTTCAGGAACCCCCTCCCCCCCCAAGAACCTGGAGCTCACTGATTTAGCTAGACAGGCTGGCAGGGTAGCTCCGGGGATCTGCTGCCATGGTCTCCGCAGTGCTGGGCTTCTAAGTACAGGTTACCGCAGCCGGCTTTTTTGGAGGCGTGCTGCCTCATGTTTGCACTTCAGTGCCTGAGCTATCTCCCCAGCCCTTTAGTCCTCTTTTAAAACAGGCAGATCTTGAGGGGAAGAGGAAAAGTGGCAAGCCGGGCACAGCAGGCTGGCTTTGGGGTGCTAGCGGGCCATCTGGGTGGCCCTTCCTGTAGAAAGTTTTACTTGAAAGCCAGGAGCAAGTTCTAAGCAGTAATCGGGCCCCTTCCCTTCAGCCACCTCCACGTGGTCTTCCATGTTGTCTGTTTGGGTCAGGCATTGTATTTGTAAAGTCACAGTAGGAAAACAAATGTGCTTTCTTGACTCCGAACCCCGGAAGGTTTAATAAGGCTGCCCTTTTGAAGGGCCGGGTGGAGCTCATCTCAGAAGTCTGAAGCCACCGAATCATCTGTGGGGCCTTATGACGAGCAGTTGAGACTCATTAGCCGGATTGTGATTTTTTTTCAAAAGATTGCTTTTCCTAAGGCTGTTCTGGCTTTAACGTTTCTCTTTGACTTAACATTAGACAAAAGTTAACCCTGTAGAAGAGGGGGAGATGGTATTGGAAGTTGCCTGTTGACAACTCCAGGTTAAAAGCTTAAAAAGCACAGAATACAGTTCTCCACTGGGTTGGGTGAATCACAGAGTTCTTCATCGCGTCAGATGGCGATTATGATTACCTCATCAAATTTTTAGCCTTGGGAGACTCGGGAGTAGGGAAGACCAGTGTTCTTTACCAGAACACAGATGGAAATTTAATTCCAAATTTATCACGACAGTGGACATTGATTTCAGGAAAAAGAAAGTGGTGTAAAGAGCTAACCAGCCAGATGGAGCTGTGGGCAGAGGCCAGAGAATCCACCTGTAGTTGTGGGACACTGCAGGGCAGGAGAGGTTTTGCAGCCTGACCACAGCATTCTTCAGAGATGCTATGGGTTTTCTTCTACTTTGACCTGATGAATGAGCAAAGTTTCCTCAATGTCCGTGACTGGATAAGCCAGCTACAAATGCATGCATACTGTGAAAACCCAGATATTGTGCTGTGCGGGAGCAAGAGTGACCTGGAAGACCAGAGGGCAGTAAAAGAGGAGGAAGCCAGGGGACTCGCAGAGAAGTATGGAATCCCTTATTTTGAAACGAATGCAGCAAATGGGACCAACAGAAACCAGGCCATTGAGACACCCTGGATCTGATAATGAAGTGAATGGAATGGTGTGTGGACAAGTTCTGGATTCCTGAAGGAGTGGTACGATCCAATGGCCACACCTCTGCAGACCACCTAAGTGAGGAGAAGCCAAAGGGGGCATGCAGCTGTTGAGAAACTGAGTCAGCAGTACCACAGATTTGGGGGCTCTTGTCTGTGAGCTCTGTGGCTGACACATTCCACAGTGAGATTAGCAGGTATTGTGTGCTGACTGCTTCTCATGTACATTAGACCTTAACAGAGCATCCGGTTTTTAAGTGGTTACAGCCTTAGAAATATTTCTATAAGATTTAATCTGAAAATTAGATCTGTTTCACAGAGCCCAAAGTGTCTTATAAATCCTCAGCCCCATGGTGGTGGTAGGTCATTCAAGGATTCAGGCTTCTGCAGGCACAAAAATAAATGCCGACCTGCCTCACCTGCCTTCACATGTACAGACCCAGAGTCTCACATTAGGATCTCTGATGCAGTGAAAAAGGTGTCCTAGTCTTGAATCCAAATTAAAAAAAAAATCACAGAACAGATGACCTTATGTTTCTCAGCCATCTCTAATTCCTCCTCTGTGAAGTCTCTATTCAGTTCTTTGCTCCATCTTTTGAGTGATTCATTTGGTTTCTTTCTTCTTTGATTTTGAGTAGCTTGTATACTCTGGAAATTAATGCTTTGTCAGATGTATCTACAGTGAAGGTTTCCTCCCACTCTGTGAGTTTCTTCTTCACTTCCTTTATTGTTTCTTTTGATGTACAGAAGCTTTTGAGTTTAATGAGGTCCATTTGTCAATTGTCAATCATATTTCTTGTGCAGCTGCTGTCTGATTTAGGAAGTCTTTTCCTACGCCTATGTCTTGTAGTCTGCTGCCAAGTTTTTCTTCTATCACCTCCAGAGTTTTGGGTTTCACATTGAGGTCTTTGATCCATTTGGAATTTACTTTTGTACAGGGTGAGAGGTAGGGGTTTAATTTCATTCTTCTACAGGTGGTGATCCAGTTTTGCCAACACCACTTACTGAAGATGCTGTCTTTCCTTCATTGTGTCTTCTTGGCCCCCTTGTCAAATATGAGATGGCTGAAATTGTATGTGCTCAGGTTTGGATCTTCAGTGTTGTTCCATTGGTCAACTGGTCTGTTTTTGTGCCAGTACCAAGCTGTTTTTATGACTATAGCCCTGTAGTATAGTTTGAAGTCTGGTATAGAGATCCTCCCTGTATTGCTCTTTTCACTCAGAGTTGTTTTGGCTATCCGGGTCTTTTGTTTTTCCAAATGAAATTAAGGACTTTTTTCCAAGCCTGTGAAGAAACTCTTGGGGATTTTGATTGGGATTGCATTAAACCTATACAAGAGTTTGGGTAGAATAGACATTTTTACTATATTTATTTCCCCAATCCATGAGCATGGGAGGTTTGTCCATCTTCTGTTGTCTTCTTCAATTTCCTTCTTCAGGCATTTAAAAATTTGTTGTAGAGATCCTTGGTGTCTTTGTTTAGGTTTGTTCCTAGGTATTTTATTATTTTTGAAGCTATTGTGAGTGGGAAGGTCTCCTTGTATTCCTTCTTCAGTTGCTTGTTGTTGGTGTAAAGTAAGGCTCCTGATTTTTCTAGATTTATTTTGTATACTGCCACTTTACTGAAGTTCTTAATCGTTTCTAGGAGTTTCCTGGTGGAGTTCTTAGCATTCCTTAGATAGCCAATCATATCAACAGCAAAAAGGGATAGCTTGACTTTCTCTTTTCCAATTAGTACTCCCTTAATTTCTTTTGCTTGCCTTGTTGCCCTAGCAAGGGTTTCAAGCTATTGAAAAGGAGTGGTGACAGGGGGCAGCCTTGCTGAGTTCCTACCCTTAAGGGGAATGCTTCTGTCATTTCCCCATTTAGGATGGTATTGGCTGTGGGTTTCCTGTATATTGCTTTGATGACATTAAGGAATGATCCCTCCAGTCCAATTCCCTCTAGGACTTTAAGCATGAAGGGATGCTGGATTTTGTCAAAGGCTTTTTCCATATCAATTGAAATGATGGTATGGTTTTTGTATTTCAGTCCATTTATATGTTTGGTGATATTTATTGATTTTCGTATGTTGAACCATCCCTGCATTTCTGGTATGAATCCAACTTGGTCATGATGGATGATCTTCTTGATGCGGGTCTGTATGCGATTTCCAAGTATTTTATTTAGTCTGTGTGTGAAAGGCAGCAGCAAATATAGTCATGTTCCAATGGGAAATATATCTAGCATCAGTAATTTCCAGCTTTGTGAAGGAGAAACTGGGACATCAGATATCATTGGATATAGAAGACACTGAAAGAGCAAATCCCTCTTGGACCATCGTCTTCTTGAGACCTCTCACCAAGCCCTTCTAGATTTGAGTGAACTAGTAAGCTCCACGGTCAGACAGTAATTGATTTTGGAAGGTTTGCATCTGTTACAGTAATTTGAGGTGAGACAGCAAAGGCTGAGATTGGAAATACCTCACGAGAATAAGTAGATGTTGTGGTTGTGAGAATTAAGAAGATTTGGGTCCTTTCTGAGCATCATGCTCCTGGTCAGCATCCCTGGGAGCAAGGTAAAAGGATCATTCATGTTCAGTCTTTTGGACATTTGAGCTATTGAGTATAGTCACTATAGGTGGAATTCACTATACTGTATTGCATTTAAACTCCCAGTTATGTAGCAAAGCTCCCTCTAAAAACGTTTGACTGCGCAAGTGACATCTGTCTTTTTAACACAGTCTAGTTAAAATACGCCCACTAAGCCCTGTTGTTTAGACACACTATCTTTTTCATCCCATGAGGTAAATGGTCCAACAGAACTCATTGATGTCTGACTTGATAGTTACCTACAGGGCAAGTGATGCATGATGAAAGACAATGGGTTTCCTTAAGGAAGCATCTACCTGCATGAATGAGACAGGCACACACAACTCCGTGGGTTTTAAACACTGAGCAGCTGAATATATTTAGACAAAATGTTGCAAAAAAATGCACTGTTAGGATTCCATCCCAGTACACAGAGGTGACGTATTAAGTTCTAACAAGGGGCTGGAGAGACAGCTCAGCAATTATGAGCAATCTCTGCTCTTGCAGAGAACTTGGGTTCAGCTCCCAGAACCCACATGGCAGCTAAAAATAGTCCGTAACTCCAGTTCCAAGAGATCTGACACCCTTTTTTGGCCTACACAGGCATTGCAGGACAAGGGAGCACTTACATACATGCAGGCAGTACACTCATATACACACAAAAAATAATAAATAAAGTATTTTAAGTTCTAACAAACACATGATTTAAATGCATCATCAGGATTCCATCCCAGTACATGGAGGTAAGGTAGTTCTAACAAACATCATGATTCTGTAAAGAACTAATTCACCAGATAAACAAAATGCAACACATCAGTTTTCATTATACAAAATATTTTTAAATTTATCCTTAGTAGAAATATTCTGTCAGTGATTTTTGTCTGGTATGTGTTGACCAACTCAAAATTCTCTAAAGTCTTTTTTTGTACAGTTAGTAAATAGCTTATAACTATTTGGTAAGTTAGTTACTATCTAATTTATTAAAATTGTGTATCAGCTGAAACTTTGAAAACCAGTTTTTCTGAGTATTTAACCATTGGTTACAGATTTGATTATTTCTGTACAAAATCACAGTTATAATTTAGCATGACTGAGTCTTTCAAACACATCAAAATTTGCATATTAGAAAAACATATACAGGTACATGGATATGAAGTATGTTATAAGCACACAATTCAAATTATCCTAAAACACCAGCACTCGGTAATCTAACTCTTTTTATTTCTTTCCTTCTTCCTTCCTTCCTTCCTTCCTTCCTTCCTTCCTTCCTTCCTTCCTTCCTTCCTTCCTTCTTATTATTTTTGAGACAGAGTCTCCCTTAGCCCCAGTTGATCTAGAGCTGGAGGCCGGCCTTGATCTTGCAGATCTGCTACCTCTGCTTTTCAGTGCTAGGACTAAAGGCATGCACCACCACACCCAGCTCATTTCTTCATTTTACATGTTTCCACACCTTCACAAGGCCAGAACTTAATACAAAACCTTATTTTAATTTTAACTTGTTTTACTGTCTTCCCGTGTCTGTTGCTGTCTCATCAGAGCAGTCAAGTACCTGGTCTTTTAATTGTTTAAGTTAATTTTTAGGTAGGGGACTTAATTTTTTCATTCAAGTTGATTTAGTTTTAAAAATCTATACTTTGACACTCAGCAGGCAGAGGTAGTAGATCTCTGTAAGATCAAGGCCAGCCTGGTCTATGTAGCAAGGTCCAGGCCATCTGGGACTTCAGAGAGACCCTGTTTCAAAAATACAAATTAAATTAAAATGTATACCATGGGTCAGTGAGATATCTCAGTGGTTAAAGGAGCTTGCCACCAGGCCTAATGACTTGAGTTCAATCCCTAGAGCCCATATGGCAGAAGGAGAGAACCAACTCTCATAAGTTCTTTCTGACCTGCATATGCTAAACATAGTGAGTACACACACACACACACACACACACACACACAAGTACATAAATTTAATAAAAAACTTAATCTGTACCCTTCACAAACATTTGATTCTATATAATATAATGATTTTTCCTTAAAACACACTTTTTCGATCCCCAGCACCCACATGGCGGCTGAGAACCATCTTTAACTCCAGTTCCAGGGGAATCCGACACCCTCTTCTGACCTCCGTGGCATTGTACGACACGGGTGCACAAATCTACATGCAGACAGTACATTCATACACATAAATAAATAAAATTAAAAAAAGAACTTTCTTTGCTCCCTTCTCCCATCTTAAACGCCTACAGTATTTCCCATAATTATTTATTCCATGTCACTTTTTCAATATATTATTTTACTTTTATGTTCTGGGTTTTAATCTTTGTAAATTTTTATTGAATTTTTGTAAGTCTCATATAATACATCTTGATCATGTTCAGACTCCCTTCCTATCTGCACCCTTACACCTGCCCACCAGATTTCATGCCTATCAAACCACGTTTGTGTCCCCAGAGCTTACATGTAAAACCTTTGAATTTTAACCTGTTTTGCTGTCCTCCCACATTTGGGAATGTCTTGTTCTTCCTCCCTCCCTCCTCTTCCTTAAGTAGAATTAGAAACACCTTACTAATGCTCATTGTCCCCAATGTCTGGGTGTGAGTCTGTTCACTATAGCCTGGTCAACCTATCTAGTGTTACTCTGTTAAAAGAAAACCAACTCTAAAGTAGTGATCCACTGTCAATAGTTCCTCAGATATATATTTTTTATATTTTTATTAATGTTTTCTGTATTTCATATATCACTTTTCAGTTCAATTTAGACATACTCTATTTTTCCTGCCCCCACCACACCCCAGTTCATGCATTCTGCCATACATGTCCTGCATCTTTCTCTCAGTCTTTTTAAAAATTTTCTCTGCAGAGGTTTATTGTTTTGGGTAAAATTTAACTGTATCAATTAGTTCTTTGACCCAGTCCTTATGCTGTCATTCCCTACCATTTGTATTGTTCCAAAATATGTCTATATATAGGTTATACATGTACCAGGATTATGTCATTCAGAAATAAACTGTATGATAATTCTGAAACATATTTAGGAATTCACATTTTTCTCTTTAATTTTTTAAAAAATTATATATATATATATATATATATATTTATCAAATCTAGACCCATGTCCCACCCTATCCCCTCACCCCACCAGAGCTCATGCATTCTGCCAAAAATGCTTTTCATCTCTTTCGCAGTCTTTCTCAATAGTCTCCATGTGGAAGTTGACTATTTTCAGCAGAAGTTCATTGTTTCAGTCAGTTCTTTGATGCAGTCCTTTCTGTTGTTGTTGTTGTTGTTGTTGTTTCCAATATGCATCACTCCCAACTGCTTTGAACAAAAGCTCAAGGGGCCATGCACAAGAAATATTTACAACTAGGTAATTGGCACTAGCATCCACAGATGAGGGATACCATTCATTGTTTTTCTGGGACTGTGTTACTTCACTCAGCATGATGTCCTCTAGCTCCAGGCATTTCCCTGCAAAGCTCATGATGTCATCTTTCTTTACTGCTGCATAGAACTCCATTGTGTAGATGTACCACATTTTCTCTATCCACTCATCAGTTGAGGGGCATTTGGGTTGGTTCCAGCTCCTTGCTATTGTGAAGAGAGCTGAAATAAACATGGCCGTGCATGTATCTCTGTGGTGGGGTGAGTCTTGAGGGTACATGCCTAGGAGTGGTATGGCTGGGCGGGGTGGCAAGTTCATTCTAAGTCTTCCAAGGATTCTCCACACTGCTTTCCATAGTGGCTGTAGGAGTTTACATTCCCACCAGCAGTGGATGAGTGTTCCCCTTTCCCCACAACCTCTCCAGCACTTGGTATCATTTGTTTTCTTGATCCTAGCCAGTCTTATTGGAGTAAGATGATATCTCAAAGTGGTTTTGATTTGCATTTCCTTAATGATTAGTGATGTTGAACACTTCTTAAGGTGTTTCTCAGCCATCGCTAATTCCTCACTTGTAAAGTCTCTGTTCAGCTCTTTGCTCCATCTATTGAGTGGGTCATTTGTTTTCTTTCTTCTTTGTTTTTTGTGTAGTTTACATATTCTGGAAATCAATACTTTGTCAGATGTTTCTGCAGTGAAGGTTTCCTCCCACTCTGTGGGATTTCTCTTCACTTCCTTGATTGTTTCTTTTGATATACAGAAGCTTTTGAGTTTAATGAGGTCCCATTTGTCAATTGTCGACCTTAATTCTTGCACAGCTGCTGTCTGATTTAGCACTTAGCATAATGGTTTCAAGTTCCATCCATTACCTGCAAAGTTCATGATGTCATCTTTCTTTACCGATGCATAGAACTCCACTGTGTAGATGTACCACATTTTTGTTATGCACTTGTCAGTTGAGGGGCATTTGGGTTGGTTCCAGCTCTTCACTGTTATTAAGAGAGCTGCCATAAACATAGATGTGCATGTATCTCTGTGATAGGATGAGTATTGTGGGGATATACCCAGGAGTTGTATGAGTAGGTCAGGTGGTAGGCTCATTTTCAGTTTCTTAATAGTTATCCACGTCATTTAATGTGGCTGTGGGGAAACCACTGTCCATTCTTGAGTGAAGACTTTCCAGCACTTCCTTGGAGGAAACCCCCACATTCCTGTATATAAGCCCTCAGATTCCTTAGCCCTGTGGAGACTTACTGTCTGAAATGGTCAATATGGACTGGCCTGGAAGTTTTGTGGCCCATACTTCCTGTTCCTGCTCTGAATCCTGACTTGAGTTTTGATATGACCAGGTGTCCCCTGCTCTTGCTGCCAAGACTTCCCAACTGTGATGGATGGTATCCCCTTGAACTGTGATCCCAAATACACCTCACTTATGTTGTTCTTGGGAAAGTACATCCTGCAGAAGAACAGAGAAGCTCCCCAGACCACCATTAGCTGTCGTGTCTGTAGGACAGTCAAAGTGCCTCTGCTGCTGGCTAATGCATTTTAAGTGTATGGAAGTCAAAGTTTTGCTCCCTGTGTGCTTCACACCTGGACCCAATTTATGGTACTGCGTTCACTATGACTCTGTTCTATGGGATATTTCTTCCTGTGTTTTCTTTAGTATTTCCACTTCCTTTTGGAGCTTGTCATTCTCTACTTGTGGCTCCTTGCTTCACTGATCAGTTTCTTTTTTCATTTTAGCCTGGGATCTTTTTGATGTTTCCACTTCTTTCCAGAGTACATTAGAGTACATTATTCTCTCCCTCTAGTTCTTTTCAGAGTTTGTCTTTCTCTCCCTCTAGTTCCTTTCAGAGTTTGTCATTCTCTCCCTCTAGTTCTTTCTGGAATCATTCTTTCCCTCTAGAGCCTTCCTGAGTTTTTCATTCTCTCCCCTTAGTTCTCTGATTTGTTCTTTATATTCTTTGATCTCTTTGAATATGTTTGTTTTTCTAATGTCCATGTCTTGGTTTCCTTCCAGGGAGATGTCGTTGTAGGGATCTCTTCTATAAGACTGGTAGAGTTTGTGTGGATTCAATATGCACTTTTCCCATGTTGTTTTTTCCTTGTGACTTTGGCATATGAGTTTGGGGTTTTTCTTTTTTTTTTTTGGAATCTGTTGCTAATCTCAAATGTTAATATGGAGGACTGGTGGGTCCTTACTGTGCTTCCTGTTGGTCAGTTCATCTACATTGGCTGTGCAGCCTAGAAACACTAGCACTGCATCTACTGGATTGTATGCACCACAATTCCACCAGCTTACTGGATCATCTGCACCACAACTGGGGGTTGGGGAGAGGTTCGCTCCCTTGGCCCGTGCACTGGCCCCCTGAGCGTGGCTGGGTGACTCCGGCCATGCTGCTCACACAGGAGGAGTCATGCCTGGTCCCTGAGGCTCAGATCACTAGCACTGGCTTTTCCAACCCACCTGAGCGTCCTCAGCTGTATTTCAAAGCAAGTCAAAGACATCATTTCATTTAACTCTTAAATACTTGAGCCTGTATTCTAAAGGGAGGAGACCACCCACCTTAGTGCTGCCATCACAGCTAACACAGTAAGTGATTCTTTTTTATAATCAAATCCCAGCCCCATATCCATGTTGTCATTACCATTGTTCTGTTTTGGTTTGTTCAAATAAGCATGAAAGCAAACTTGGCCATTGTATTTGTTGGGCTTTTAAGCTGTCTTAAAGTCTCTTTGAATCTAGAGTAATGTCTTATTCTTTTTCTTTCATTCTTTTTTAGTTTTTTTAAATTTTTTGTTTTATGTTTATGAGTGTTTTGCCCGCCTGGATGTAAGTGCACCTGAGTCATGCGATGCTCCTTAAGGCCAGAAGAAGGGTTCAGATCACCCAAAACAAGATTTACAAACAGTGGGCATTTGGAACCAAACCCAGTCTCTGTGGAAGAACAGCGAGTGCTCTTAACCACTGAGCCAGCTCTCCCACCCTTTATCTTTCATTCTTTGACAGTTATCCTCTAGGTTGTTTGCAAGCACATGTGCTTCCTTGGCATGTCTTAAAATTGACCTGGATAAAGTGCTTTGTTGATGAGGAATTAGCATTGAAGACTTACTTGATTTAATTTCACCAAAGGAACTATTTTTAATACTCCCAATCTCCTTAACGACAGCACCCAGAAGTCATATTTGAGTTAACCCTAACCCTAACCCTCACTCTAACAGTAAAGATTAACCCTGTGTTCAGGCATTGGCCACATGCTTCCTTTCACTGTAAAGTTCTCCATCTACATCTCACCCAAAATTTCTAGCATCTGTGAGTGAACATTATTTCAATCATTTCCCCAGTGTCTGAAAAATAGAGTCTATCACTGTGTTTCTTACATATTAATTAGCTGGAATCTTCCTGTGCTCCTTTGAAACCAGGCCTCTGCAGTTACCCTGAAGTAACATGTGTACAAAAAGGCCAGATAACTGTTTAATTGATTCCCCTTAATCACCAGTATTTAACGTAATGGATTTATTGATGTTCTACCACTTTCCAATGGGTTCCAAGAACTATGAACATCTTGCTCTTCATCTCTCCCTCTTGTTCTTTCTCCCTCCATCCTCTTCCTTAAATATGATTAAAAACAGCTTATTAGTATTCAGTGTGCTATAGTCAATTGCAATCCTCACTTTGACCAAAAGGAGTCTTTTCATGTTAACTTCTATTTTCCTTTGATAAGACCCCATTTGTTTCCATTAGCTTCCTTGTTTTCTGGCATACAGAGAGATCACACATTAGTATTTAGTTTCTCCTGCCCCTCACATGGAACCAGCTATTTCTCACAAGGAGCTCTGGCTCCTTTTAGCAAGGCATTTAAGACAGCAGTTTGGATTTATGTGAGCTTATTGCTCCTTCTAATCAGATTTCCAGGCTTTTGGGTGGACACAGCTGGAAAATGTCTATTGTTTTCTAAGAGGTAACAAATCACCAATTCTGTCCAATACTTTCAATTCAAGTTTAATGTCACGGGGTTTATAATTCAATATCTTTAATATCTATATCGTTTACCTAGCTGATCTATCATCTCATCCTTCTATCATTTCTGTCTTCTTTCTTTTTGAAATCATAGATTCCTAATGATGTTAATGTGATTATAATTTCCCTTTTCCTATGTTCAAAGTGACATGATGGACATTTTACCAACAATAACAATAATGACTGTAGGCTAAGACTTCTTTGCAATGCAGGGTGTGTAATTAAAACACGACATTCCAAGGTCAACTGCACTAATTATTTTCTCTGGATGAATATGTTACAAGATGTACTTCCAAGTTACTGCAAGAATTACTGTAACCCATTGTCTGCTTTAAGATAGTAGCCTATTTGCTATGTTATTAAAATTTTAATTTGTTTCTTTTTATTACTAAAATCTAGGCTGTCTGGGGATGATGGGGAACAGTGACTGAGTGACCTTGGCCTTTTCTCATCTTATTTGGCTGATTGCCAAGGTGAACACAGCAGGAGCCCTTTTTCTTTTTGGCTTTAGAGTGACCTTGATGATGACTCACAGTTCAGTGCCCTCCTGACCTGTCACCAACTGTGACCAGTCCTGACTGGTCCTGGTGTTTTGCTGTGGTTATCAGGACTGTCCTCACTGTTTCATGTGACTAGATGGAAATATATCTATATCATTTTAATAAGTATCTACATATCTTTTTTTTTCCTTTAATGGTGCTCCAATATCTTTTTAAATGCCCCTGTTCTCTAGTTGGAGTTTTTTTTAAACCTAAACTACCTGTATTTTTTTTTCTTTACTTCTACTATTTTGTGCATGTGAAGTTGATAGGAACACACACTGTGGCAGGCAGACCTGTGAAGGTCAGAGGATAACTCCCAGAAGTCAGTTCTAACATTCCACCATAAGGTTTCTGGGGATCAAACTCAGGTCATCAGACTTGGTGACAAGCCTGGGCCATTCTCATTAACCCCCTTTCCAAATGCCCTTTGGTGGATGCTGTTGGAAGAGGCTGTTTTTATGTGTGTTGCAGGGTTCTACTTTCTAGTCTTCAGGCTTAGAGCCTCAGCCTCCTCAGTGCACAGGGATTGTACAAATGTGTTCATATCACACCAAATCCCAGGGTTTCAGCAGACCCCAGTGGAACCCTGAGAGGTAATGTTTTGTGGTCTGCTTTCCTTTCTTCACCTCATTTCTCTACTTCTCTTTGTGCTGACTCTGCATCTCAATATCAGCTTCCGTAGCAAACTCAGCCTGGGAATCTTGCTCTGCCAAAGTGACAGAACTATATCCTTACCACTAATTAATACTGCTTTCTTTTTCAGTTTTAATGTCTGTTTTGCAAGACTTACTCTCTTACAGCCTGCAGTTTGTGCAACACTGACAAGGATTGTTAATGCCTGGGATGACAGTGTGGTGATGAGGACAGGGAGAGCGCTCTGGTGGAAAAGACCTGACTTTTGCAAAGGATTAATTTCAGCTCAGCTAGCATTTCCTTAAAGTCTCAAGAACCAGGCTGAAAACTAGAACATGAAAGAAAAAAACCAGTAAATAAAATAGACATTTTCTTATCAGAAATTTGGACAATTAAAAAGGCCATGATTTGACATTTATAATCTTACAAAGGTTACATATTTGCATAAGAATGGCTCTTATGTCAAAAACTGATGCCTATTTAGGAGGAAAAACATCATGAAATGGAGATTAGCTTTGGCAGTGTTTAGGGATAAGTGATGGTGAAGCATTTTCTTTGCCTCCAGTCTTTTTTAAAACACTCATGAGGAGCCAAGAGATGGCTCAGAGGTTAAGAGCACTGGGTGCTCTTGCAGAGGACCTGAGTTTGGTTCCCAGTACCCAAACAGTGGTTAGTGGGTCTCTCTAACTCCAGTTCCAGGGGATCGGATGCCCTCTTCTGATCTGCACGGCATGGTGCACTTACACTCATGCAGGCATCACACTCATGCACATAAAGTGAAAATAATAGAGGTGGAGTTAGACTAGTAGACAGCACAACACCAGCATGCACCCAACACGAGGCATATGGATTGTACACTCGTGGCCCACACACCAGCTTGTGCCCAGGTGAGGTCTACCTGCCTTGGTGCTTTGCACACCCCTCCTGGCCTGTGGAGGCTTGATATCACCTGGAAACCTTCAACATATCCCCCCCAAATCTGGTGGAGCTGTGGTGCAGAGGATCTAGAAGGCAGAGTATTAGTGATTCTAGTCTGCACAGCCAAGGTTGAGGTGCCAGAATCCAAAGAAACAAAGAAACAAACAAATCCACATGGCAAAGACACAGAAAAACAACAACATGGGAAAAGCTTATAATAAATCCACACTGAACTCTTCCAACCCTACAGAAGATTCCTACAATGACATCTCCCTGGAAGGGAACCAAGACATGGACCTTAGAAGAACTACTGTAAACAAAGTAAAAAAGAAATCAAAGAATATAAAGAACAAATCAGAGAATTAAAGGGAGAAAATGACAAACTCCAGAAGGAAATGGAAATGCTGAACAGATCCCAGGCTGGAATGAAAACAGAAACTGACCAATGAAACAAGGAACTACAAGATGAGAATGACAGGCTCCAGAAAGAAGTGGAAATACTAAAGAAATCATAGGTTGAAATGAAAAAGGAAATTGAACATTCATCCAATCAACAGGAAAGGATGAGAAAAAGCCTCAGAAGCAGAATGGAAGAACCAGAGAAAAGAATATCAGACCAGCAGGACAACACAGAGCACCTAGAATGTTTAAGCAAAGATTACGAAAAATTTCAAAAAACACAAGAGTGGAACAGCCAGGAAATGTGGAACACTATGAAAAGACCAAACCTCCACATAATAGGGATAGCGAAGGAGAAGAATCCCAAGACAACACTATTGGCCAGATCTTCAACAGGATAAGAGAAGAACATTTTCTCAAACTGAAAAAAGACAAACCATACAAATATAAGAAGCACATAGAACACCAAATAGACAAGACCAGAAAAGAAATTCCCCACACCATATAATTGTTGAAGCACTAGATGTTTAAAACAAAGGCAAAATACTGAAAGCCACAAGAGAAAAACAACAAGTTACATATAAAGGGAAACCCATCAGAATCACAGCTGACTTCTCAGTGCAAACTATGAAAGCCAGAAGAATGTGGACCAAAGTATTCCCAGTGCTAACCAATTCTAGATGCCAACCCAGACTACTATACCCAGCAAAAATTTCAATTACAGTTGAAGGAGAAAGAAATGACATAAACAAGATGAAAGAATACATGTCTGAAAAACCAGCACTTCAGGAAATCCTCGAAGCAGCCTATAGAACAGAGAAAAGGAGCAACTATCCCCAAGCAATTAAAGAGAGAAATTATAAAAGCATAACAAGAGTAAATACAAACCTAGGTCAAGAATGCAAACAAAAAAGAAGATGAAAGGAAGCAACACACATCTCTCAATAATAACCTTAAATAAAATAAAGAATAATAAAATAACATTAAATATTAATCATCTAAACTCCCCAATCAAAAGACATAGACTGGGAGAATGGATTAGGAAACAGAATCCTTTTATATGCTGTCTACAAGAAATCCATCTCTCACTCAAGGACAGACACCACCTTAGAGTGAAAGGACAGAAAAATAATATTCCAAGCAAATGGCACCAAGAAGCAAGCAGGAGTGGTGATTCTAATATTGGACAAAACGATACATGCCTGAGTAATGAATGGGTCAGGGGAGAAATAAAGAGTAAAATAAAAGTATTCATGGAACTGAATGAAAAAAACAATACAACACAACAAAACATGTGGGATACTTTAAAAGCAGTCTTATGTACCCTCAAGATTCACCCCATCACAGAGATAAATGCATGGCTATGTTTATTTCAGCTCTCTTCACAATAGCAAGGAGCTGGAACCAACCCAAATGCCCCTCAACTGATGAGTGGATAGAGAAAATGTGGTACATCTACACAATGGAGTTCTAGGCAGCAGTAAAGAAAGACGACATCATGAGCTTTGCAGGAAAATGGCTGGAGCTAGAGGACATCATGCTGAGTGAAGTAACACAGTCCCAGAATAACAATGAATGGTATCCCTCATCTGTAGATGCTAGTGCCAATTACCTAGTTGTAAGTATTTCTTGTGCATGGTCCCTTGAGCTTTTGTCCAAAGCAGTTGGGAGTGATGCATATTGGAAACAACAACAACAACAATAACAACAACAACAACAACAACAGAAAGGACTGCATCAAAGAACTAACTGAAAGAGTGAACTTCTGCTGAAAACAGTCAACTTCCACATGGAGAATATTGAGAAAGACTGAGAAAGATATGAAAAGCATGTTTAGCAGAATGCATGAGCTCTGGTGGGGTCGGGGGATGCGGGGGACATGGGGCTAGATTTGATAAAAAAATATATAAATAAATAAATAAAATAAAATAAAATAAATAAAAGCAGTCTTAAGAGGGAAATTCATAGCCCTAAGTGCCCACATTAAAGAAACAAAACAGAAAAGGAACAAATAAATGATCTAACACTGAGCTAAAAACACTTGAGACAACAACAAATGAATCCTAAACCCAACAGACAGGAAGAAATAACAAAAATCAGACTAGAAATCAATGAAATAGAAACAAAGAAAACAATACAAAGAATCAATGAATCCAAAAGCTGGTTCTTTGAAAAGATAAACAAAATAGAGAGACCTCTAGGCCAGTTAGCCAAAAGAAAGAAAGAGCAATTCCAAATCAATAGAATTCATGATAAAAAGGGAAACATCACAACAGACAAAGAAAAGATCCAGACAATGTATGAGAATATTTAAAAAATCTATACTCCAGTAAATTTGAAAGCCTAAGAGAAATAGATGAACGAGATTGACAGTTTAAACAGACCCATAATATTTGAGAAAATTTAATATGCAATGAAAAACTTCCCAACAGCCAGGCGTGGTGGCACACACCTTTAATCCTAGCACTCAGGAGGCAGAGACAGGCAGATCTTTGTGAGTTCAAGGCCAGCCTGGTCTACAGAGCATGTTCCAGGACAGCTGGGGCTACAGGGAGACCCTGTCTCAAAAAGACAAAAAAAAAAAAAAATTTCCCAACTAAAAAAAAAACCCAGGCCCAGATGGTTTCACAGCAAAATTCTGTAAAACATTTAAAGAGGTCTTACAGGGGCTGGAGAGATAGCCTAGCAGTTAAGAGCACCGACTGCTCTTGCAGAGGACCCGGGTTCGATCCCCAGCACCCACATGGCTGTAACCGTCTGTAACTCCAATTCCAGGAGAACTCTAGTTCCAGGGGAATCCGACACCCTCTTCTGACCTCTGTGGCATTGCACAACACAGGTGCACAAACCTACATGGAGACAGTACATTCATACACATAAAAAATAAATAAAATTTAAAAAAAATTAAAAAATAATTAAAAAATAAAGAGGTCCTACAACCATTACTACTCAAACTGTTCAGAAGGATACAGAGGGATTTCTCCCAAATTCTTTCTATGAAGCCAACATCACTCCAATACCAAGACCAGGCAAAGATACAACCAAAAAAGAAAGCTATAGACCCATCTCATTAATGAGCATAGATGCAAAAATTCTTAACAACATACTTGTAAATCACATACAGACCCACATCAAAAAGATCATCTATCATGATCAAGTTGGATTCATACCAGAGATGCAGGGATTGTTCAACATATGTAAATTAATAAATATCATAAAACACATAAATGGACTCTGAAAGACAAAAACCACATGATCATCTCAATTGATGCAGAAAAAGCCTTTGACAAGATCCAGCATCCCTTCATGTTTAAAGTTCTAGAGGGACTCGGACTGAAGGGAATTCCTCAACATGTTCAAAGCCATATACAACAAACCCACTGCCAACATCATCCTAAATGGAGAAAAATTGGAACCATTTCCCTTAATGACGAGAACCCGGCAAGGCTACCCCCTGTCACCACTCCTCTTTAACATAGTGCTAGAAACACTTGCTAGGGCAATAAGACAAGAGAAGGAAATTAAAGGAGTACTAATCAGAAAAGAGGAAGTTAAACTATCCCTTTTTCAGGTGATATGATAGTTTACCTAAGGGATGCTAAAAACTCCACCAGAAAACTTCTATTAATGGTTAATAGTTTCAGTAAAGGAGTGGGATAAAAAATTACCCTGGAAAAATCAGTAGCCTTTCTCTATACGAACATTAAACAAGTGAAGAAGGAATATAAGAAGACCTTCCCACTCACAATAGCCTCAAAAATAATAAAATACCTGGGAACAAACCTAACCAAAGGCACCAAAGATCTCTACAACAAAAATTTTAAACCTCTGAAGAAGGAGATTAAAATGACATCAAAAGATGGAAAAACCTCCCATGCTCATGGATTGGAAAAATTTATATAGTAAAAACGTCCATATACCCATAATCCAATATCTGTGTGGGAGAGGGCCTGCTTTTCATATTCCAGTCTTAAGTTGTTGAACTTTCTTTCAACTTTACAAATGGTTCTCATTCTTGAAATCTTTCACTGTGTCCACTTTTCAGAGAAATTTCACCTGTTGCTGAAAGCCTGTTGCCTATTGGTTCTGCCTGTCTTCTGTTCTCAAGATAACTCTTCTAGACGAATCCCTGCCAGTTTAGGAGGCTGAGAATTGAGAGCCATGCATCAGTTTCTTCTCTCACCACCATCTTAAATTTCTTTACAGAAGAAATGTGAGGCATGTTTCTTCTGGTTTCGTTTGAGAGGTGCAGGTCCAGCCCATCACGGCATGACACAAACACCGGTGCAGCAGCCGGAAGGCCTGGTGGCTGGTCACTCCTCTTCCATGGTCAGGAAGCAAAGACTGAAGTGTAGCTGCCCTGGAACCTTCCAGGTCTGGTCCCTCATCCCACCTCCTCCTGCTAGGCCTCACCTCCCAAATGTTCCCAACCTCCCTAAATAACAGCACCAGGTGGGCACCAAGGACTTAAACCCATGAGCCATGAGTCTACAGAGGCATTTGACATATCAACATGACATAAATATATTTTATGACATGGGGTTGAACTTTAATTGGATAGGGAAGAGGGAAGGTGTTACAGATGGAGAGGGAGGAAGGGGAGATAACTAATACTAAGGAGGTTTGAAAAGCCACGGGGGGGGGGCGGGGGGGGGCTGGAGAGATAGTCTAGCAGTTAAGAGCACCGACCGCTCTTACAGAGGACCCGGGTTCAATCCCCAGCACCCACATGGCGGCCGAGAACCGTCTGAAACTCCAATTCCGGGAGAACTCCAGTTCCAGTGGAATACGACACCCTCTTCTGACCTCCGCGGCATTGCACGACACGGGTGCACAGACTTGCATGCAGACAGTACATTCATACACATACGGAAATAAATAAAATTTAAAAAAAATTTTTAAAAAGCCACAGGGAAGTGTATTATCTTATAAGCTTACTTAAAATGTGTGTGTGTGTGTGTGTGTGTGTGTGTGTGTGTGTGTGTGTGTGTGTGTGACTGAAGGCTACTTAACAAAAAATCCCAGTGCTAGGCAAGGGAAGCTGTTTTTCAGGGGGGCCCAAGGGACTCCCTGAACAACATAGGCTGTTGGCATAGCCATTGATTGCCTCCCAGAACTTGAAGGTAAGGTTCTATTACTGAAGAAACAATACACCAAACACACCAAAGGACTTGGAGGGATTGTGAGCTGGAAACCTCTTTCCTGAGGACTGGCTCTCTTACTTAATATCAGAAAGTGCTATGCAAACTGCAAAGAGAGAAAAACAATCAATAGTCCTACCTAGCCTACAAACCACAACAGTGATCAGCCCAGCAAAATATCCCTAAAAGTGCCATAGTGACACTTATATTTTGGGGTTACCAAGAGCTGTCTATCTGGACTTAAGGCCCCCTCAGTAAGAGGAAATTACTGACTGGTGCTGTAAACGTACACAGATACCCATAGCTGAAAAGGTCAAAGAATCTAGAGGAGAAACTGCTGTTACTTTTCTAAATCCATATAATTTCTACTGTATTCTAAATACTTATCTTTATATATTTAGGTAAGTGTAACTTTCACCACTCATCAAAGAAGCTTCTTTATATAAAAGATGGAAACTAGTACATAATTCTTTAACTGGTCAAAATGCAAAAAAAAAAAAAAAAAGTGACCTTGGGGAGCCTATGCCTATGGCTCAGGAAACATCATGGAAGAGGGGAGAAGGAGTCTAATAACCAGAGGACCAGAATGGCTGCCACTAGATAGTACCTTCCAGACATAACAGGGAAGAGGTGCCCATGTCTTGTCAACAGTATGGTGTCTAAATAAGAGCTGGATAATGACAGCACCAGTTGACAGGCCAATATGGACAGGGAACTTTCACAAGGTTCCCACCTCTAAATGAAGAGCTACAGGCTGATAGAGGGAGAAACAGAAAACTGCTTCTCCAAGGATGAGTTCTCTGATAGGTCATTCCAAGTGGCCAGCCATAAACACATGTACAAATGAGCAATACTAAATTATCCAGTTAATATGTAGACTAATGAACTGATTGGACAGTTCTCAAAAGATTCAACACAATTGGCCAATAACTATTTAAAAATACTTGAAATAGCTATCAGGGACATTTTTTTGAGATTCTATCTTACCACAGTCATACTGGCTAACTTCAAGAAAACAAACACGTGTGGAGAAGATGTAGGGAAACAGGAACCATTAGTCACTGCTGGGAGGAATGTAAGTTAGTGCAACTTCTATGGAAATCAATGAGGAAGATCGTAAAAAAACTAAAAATGGACTCAACATAGATTTAAAATTATATGTATATGTATCAGTGTACATGTAAATGTGTTTATAGGTGTAGGTTATGAAACTAGAAAGAGCTGATGACAGGACAAGAAGTGATATTAAAGTAAGTGGTTTATAAAGTAATAAAATGCTTATAAATATGAAAGTAGAGAGGAAATGTTTAGGAGAAGAAAGGGAACCAGACAATGAAGGGAGGAGGTGGAAGGCAATGGATGAAAACAATGACACACACATGAAAATACCACCATGAAACAATGAAACCCAAGTTCTTAACTTTAGAGACAAGAAAAAGACTGAATAATGCCCCACTGTGTGTGTACACTCCACTCCTTAATTCACTTGATAACCAAACCTGGGCTGCATCTGATTCTTGGCCAGTATGAGTTATACTAGGTAGGGTGGAGTATCTCTTTGAGACTCTGATTTCCATTTTCTTAGATACATATCCAGAAGTTGGATCCCTCCATCCTCCACAGTTCTGTTTTTAATTGAATGATGAATCTTCATGCTTTTTTCCGTAGGTGTTGTGCAATTTCACAGTCCCAACACAATGCAACTGTCCCAAATTCTTTTCCTTGCCAAACTTTTCTACCTTTCTTTTCATTTTCCTTGAGAGTGGCCATCCTGACACCTATGAGACAGCATTTCATGGAAGTCTTACTTGCATTGCCCCTAGAGTTACTGCTGATAGTGTCTTTTATTCATTTACAATTGTATGTCTTCCTTTGGTTATTTTTTGCTCTCTCTCTCTCTCTCTCTCTCTCTCTCTCTCTCTCTCTCTCTCTCGTGTGTGATACTGAATTCCTGATCACACACATGGATTGTTTCTTCTTAATTCTCATTCAGAACACACTTCAACCAGAGCAATAGGAGATAACATTATAAAGGCAGTTCATTTTCTTCTCGTTGGTTCTAAAATCATGGTATTGCTACAGCTATTGAATAAAACTGTCTTCTGAGTTTCTTCTTTATCTTAATGATATTAAGAAGTAAAAAGAACTCCAATCCAAAGGTAAGAGGAATTGATTACCTGGAGAGGGTTCATACACAGCAGACAAATCACTCATCACTCTTCCTAACAAGCCATGTAATGGTCCTGGGTGATGTACCTTAAAGCAAGTTTACAACTCTCGCCCTGCAGGCCTGCCTGAGATAAAGATCTTCTCTCATTTGACCTTCTTCCTGGGTTTCTATGGAAACACCTCTTAAGATGGCTTTCACTAGAAGAGAATATTTTGTCTTATTTTAAATAGGATGATAACACATTCTAATCATCTATGCAAAGCAAAAATGTTTGATAGTTTTCTGAATTCAGGCTAAAATGTGGCTTAATCATTTATTTGTACCTCAAGAGAGCCAAAGGTTTGAGCAACATTCTCCACATCTCGCGAGTGAGAGGACGAAGCTTCCACGTTCTGAGGGAAAGAGCAGAGATGGTCATTTTCTTATACTTTGAAAATTGTTGTATATTTTCATGCAAAATTCAGGAAACATACATTTGAAAGCATGTGTAATCTCACAAACCTTGACCAAATTTTCATTTCAATTAAGTTTGATCTTTAATGGTTCCTATTTTTTCTTAAAATGGAATTATTTTTCTTAGAGAAAAGCCCACAAAACATATAAAAATATACACAAAGCTGTTTATATCAGCTATAAAAAGTAGACATCCTAGACGTGAATCCAAGGTACCCAAATAAACTATATTAAAATTTAAAATAAATATCATATTTGTAATAAAATATTTATGTTGATTCAAAATTTTACCTTCAAATTTTCAAGATTAAATTTAAAAGTATGTGTCTATCTTGTCCATATTTATTTGGGTTTAGATTTCAACTCTCTTTAGTGCCAGCTTTGGTCTGTCTCTGTGGGTAACATAGCTCTGATTTATGACATTCAGTTGGCCTTCACATGAGGAGCACTTAGTAACTATACAAATGCTTCATCCAGGACATCATTGGAAAAAATAACTGGGCAGCAAGGGATCCTATGCCCTCAACTCTGTTCTGCATGTCTAAAACTGATGTCTAAAACTAATCAGTTAACCAAGTCTGTTGAAGTAGTAGTCATGGAAACAGCTTCCTAGGTAGAAAATGGCTGAGTCCCAAAATAGCCAGGAAGAAGGGGGAAGTCGCTGAAGCAGGAAATGCTGTCATTGTAAGGCACTACTGTACTTAAAAAAATTTTTTTTAATTAATTATTTATTTATTTCTGTATGTGTATGAATGTACTGTCTGCATGCAAGTTTGTGCACCCGTGTCGTGCAATGCCGCGGAGGTCAGAAGAGGGTCTCGGATTCCCCTGGAACTGGAGTTCTCCTGGAATTGGAGTTTCAGACGGTTCTCAGCCGCCATGCGGGTGCTGGGGATCGAGCCCGGGTCCTCTGCAAGAGGGGTCGGCGCTCTTAACTACTGTACTATTTTTTTTCTGGGTTTTTTTTTTTTTTTTTTTTCGAGACAGGGTCTCCCTGTAGCTTTTTAAATGGAGTTCTGGAGCTATGTTCCACAGTTGTTACTGTGTGAGCAGCACAGAGAGTATTTACACAAACCTAGTGTGTAGATCGATCACCAGACAAGGGCTCTTGATGTGATCAAGATATGCAGTAAAGAGGAACTAGATGCAGTGGCTGCTGGTGTTATAGTAACTTAAAAACAAAGCATGATTATACTCTAAACAATGATCAGAATATAGTAAACAGGTGCTGGAGAGATGACTCAGTGGTTAAAAGCACCAGTTGCTCTTGGGAGAACCCAGGCTTGGTTCCCAAAACCCACATGGTGGCTCATAACCATCTGAAAGGCCAGTTCCAGAGGATCTGATGCCCCTTTCTGGCCTCCTCTGGCACTGCACACATGTGGTGCACATACATACATGCCAACAAAACACACATGTGAAATAAGAATAAATAATTCTTTAAATATAGCAACCAATAACATGGTTTTGTTGTATTTCTGTGCACGTAAACAGATGTGTTAAACATCTGCTGACTATCGGATTCATAAGAAATGCAAAGATACAGGAAAAACAGACATGAATTCTGTCTTCTCCTTTTCAGTTACTTTTGTCTCTTAATTTTAAAATTCTAAGCCAACATTTCTCAGTCAGAAAGCTTCCACTCTATCCTTTTCTATAGAGAAAAAAACGCTAGCCTAAAATCTGTCTCTTGGGACTATTATATGAAAATTTTGTTGCCAACCCAAAATCTTATGATAATTCATTTTCCAGGGAACTCCAAGCAGCTAGGCAAAATTTCTCCTTATGGTTACATATATCTGAGTTTACTTAAACTTATGTGTACTTAACATTTTACCAATTGGCTATAGCTACAAATGTGCTTTAAAATTTATCCTGGCTTTCAGTGAGGGAACGTCTCTAAAGAAATAACCTGGAATGATAGGGGGAGACTCCTGATGTCAACCTCCAGCCTCTATAAGTACACGCACAAAGACATGGACGTCCCCACACATGTGTACACATACAGACACACATGAAATCTTTGCAGGACGCTACTGCCTTTGAGCTCCCACCGCGCATGCACGTGGCACTGGGGGTTAAGCTGTGGCTAAGCAGCACGTGCTTAACGGGGGCCACCTGCCTATCGGGGGAGGAGGTCCTTTTAACCGCTAGCTACACTGCCGTGGCCAGGTTAGAACCTGGCTTTGTGGGGTTGGGAGCAGGCAGTTTTCAGCCCTGATACTTAACGCTTCAAGTACCCCACACCTGGGGACCGATGGACTCAGCTGCGCGGTGAGTGCCCCGTGTGCATGTGTGTTAGTTTCCCTCAAAATGCCCGCCATCCTTTGTTTTCACAAGTGCGGAGCGATTGTGTGGTCAATGGGAAGTACAGAGGTCAAGAATGGAGGGAAAGCACACTAGGGGTTAGGCCCGTAGTGGTGAATGATAGGAGCTGTCTTGGGGCTGAAGCTGCGACACTAATAACTTCTGTATATAGGTTTACAGGCAGGCTGTTTACTAAAACTTTGAGGGCGGTCCGGCTGTGGTGCAAGTCCTGTAATTAGTTTTCCTTTAGGGGGAGACCGAAGGTATAGGGAATATGTAAATCTGTAAATCAATGTAGTATAGAGTATATAAAATAATAAATGGAATACATACTCTAATAAATGTAGTATGGAATAAAATATAAATGGAGTAAATGTAATCTGGAATATATAAATAAATGTGAATTCATTTACATTAAAAAAAAATTATCCTGGTTATTGCAGCTACCACCTGCTCCATGGGTCCACATGTCTCTTCTCTTCATTATTTTTAATATTTTAGTTTTTGTTTTATTTAAATACCGCCTGCATGTATGCACTTGCATGCATGTCATATATCGTATGCAGGTGACTGCATGTCATATATCGCCTGCATGTATGCACGTGCATGCATGTCATGCTATGCCCACAGAGACCAGAAGAGGGCATCTCCATTTAGGATGATATTGGCTGTTATGTTTGTTGTATACAGCTTTGATTACATTGAAGAATGATCCCTCCAGTCCAATTTCTTCTAGGACTTTTAAGCACGAAGGGATGCTGAATTTTGTCAAAGGCTTTTTTTGGCATCAATTGAGATGATCATGTAGTTTTTGTCTTTCAGTGCATTTATGTGTTTTATGATATTTATTGCTTTGTGTATGTTGAACCATCTGGTATGAATCCAACTTGGTCAAAATGGATGATCATTTTTATGTGGGTCTGTATGAGGTTTGCAAGTATTTTGTTAAGAATTTTTGCATATATGTTCATTAATGAGATGAAGCTATAGTTTTCTTTTTTGGTTGTATCTTTGCCTGGTTTTAGAGTGATGCTAGCTTCATAGAAGGAATTTGGGAGATTTCCCTCTTTGTATCATTCTGAACAGTTTGAGGAGTAATGGTTGTAAGTCCCCTTTAAATGTTCTATAGAATTCTGCTGTGAAACCCTCTGGGCCTGGGCTTTTTTAGTTGGGAGCGCTTTTTTTATTATTATTACATATTAAATTTCCTGAAATATTATGGGTCTGTTTAAGCTGTTAATCTCTTCTTGGTTAAGCTTTGTTGATTTCCAGGATTTCAGATATTCATCCATTCCTCTTAGGTTTTCAAATTTAGTAGAGAATAAGTTTTGGAAATATTCCTGTATGATTGTCTGGATCTTTTCATTGTATGTTGTGATATTTCACCTTTCATCCTTAATTCTATTGATTTGGATTCTATTGGTTTCTTTCTTTTGGTTAACTGAACTAGAGGTCTGTCTATCTTGTTTATTCTTTCAAAGAACCAGCTTTTGGATTCATTGATTTTTTTTTAATTTTGTTTCTATTTCATTGATTTCTGCTCTGATTTTTTATTTCTCCTGTCTGTTGGGTTTAGGGTTTGTTTGTTCTTGTCTCTCAAGTGTTTTTAGCTGCAGTGTTAGATCGTTTATTTGTGCTCCTTCTATTTTTTTTTTTTAATGTAGGTACCCAGGGCTATAACTTTCCCTCTTAGGACTGCTTTTAAATTATCCCATAGGTTTTTGTTGTGATCTATTTTCATTTATTTCCAGGAATGTTTTTATTTATTTCTTTATTTCTTCCTTGGCCCATTCATTATTCAAGAGTATGTTGTTTAGTCTCCATGTGTTCTTTTAGATAGTAGGGCTTATCCTACTGTTGATAATTGAGCTTTATTGTGCTTTGGTTTGATATAACGCATGAAATTATTTCAGTCTTTCTATATTTGTTGAGGTTTATTCTGTGTCCCAGTATGTGGTCAATTTTGGAGAATGTTCCATGGGGTGCTGAGTAGAAAGTATATTCTATGGTGTTTGTGTGGAATATTCAGTACATGTCTGTGAGGTCCTTTTGTTGTAATGTATTGTTCAGTTCAGGTGTCTCTTTTAAATCATAATTTTTATTTTATTTTTCAAAGCCAATTTTTAATGAAGCTTTGTGAATTTCATACAAAATTTCAAATCAAATGTAGACCCATGGCCCCTCCCTGCCCCCCCACCAGAGCTCGTGAATTCTTCCATTTTTTCATCTTTTTCTCAGTCTCTCTCAAAATTCTCAATGCAGAAGTTTACTGTTTCAAGCAGAAGTTCACCATTTCAGTCAGTTCTTTGGCATAGTCTCTCTGTTGTTGTTGTAGTTGTTGTTGTTATTCCTTCCAATATGCATCACTCTAAAATATGCATATATGCATGCCACATATATCATAGATTTTAGCATCTTCAGCTTATGATTTTTTTTCTTTTTTTTTTTATTTTTTTAATGTATTTATTTATTTATTTTTAACAAATCTAGACCCGTGTTCCCGCTCATTCCCCCACCCCGTCAGAGCTCGTGCATTCTGCCAAACATGCTTTCCATCTCTTAGTCTTTCTCAATATTTTCCATGGGGACGTTGACTGTTTTGAGCAGAAGTTCACTGTTTCAGTCAGTTCTTTGATGCAGTATTTTCTGATTTTCGGTTGTTGTTGTTTCCAAAAATGCATTATGTCCAAACTGCTTTGTACAGAAGCTCAGGGGGCCTACACAAGAAATACTACAACTGGGTAAGTTGCACTAGCATCCACAGATGAGGGATACCATTGTCGTTTTGTTTTCTGGGACTGTTTACTTCACTCAGCATGATGTCCTCTAGCTCCAGCCATTTTCCTGCAAAGCTCGTGATGTGTCGTCTTTCTTTACTGCTGCATTGAACTCCATGTGTGGTAGATGTACCACATTTTTCTCTATCCACTCGTCATTGAGGGGCATTTAGGTTGATTCCAGCTCTTTGCTATTGTGAAGAGAGCTGAAATAAATATGGCCGTGCATGTATCTCTGTGGTGGGGTTATCTTGAGGGTACATGCCTAGGAGTGGTACGGGCTGGGTCGGGTGGCAAGTTCTATTCCACGTCTTCCAAGGGTTCTCCACACTGCTTTTCCATAGTGGCTGTACGAGTTTACATTCCCACCAGCAGTGGATGAGTGGTCCCCTTCCCCACAACCTCTCCAGCACTTGGATCATTTGTTTTCTTGATCCGAGCCAGTCTTACTGGAGTAAGATGATATCTTAAAGTGGTTTTGATTTGCATTTCCTTAATGATTAGTGATGTTGAGCAGTTCTTGAGGTGTTTCTCAGACATCTCTAATTCCTCGCTTGTGAAGTCTCTTTCAGTTTTCTTGCTCCATCTATTGAGCGGGTCGTTTGTTTTCTTTTTTCTTTTTTTTTGAGTAGTTTATATATTCTGGAAACAATGCTTTGTCAGATGTATCTGCAGTGAAGGTTTCCTCCCACTCGTTGGGATTTCTCTCACTTCCTTGATTGTTTCTTTGGAGTACAAAGCTTTTGAGTTTGATGAGGTCCCATTTCTGGCAATTTTTGTCGACCTTAATTCTTGTGCAGCTGCTGTCTGATTTAGGAAGTCTTTTCCTACGCCTATGTCTTTATTCTGCTGCCAACTTTTCTTCTATCACCTTCAGAGTTTGGGGTTTCACATTGAGGTCTTTAATCATTATCCTTCTGGAATTTCTTTTTCAGGGTGAGATGGTAGGGTTTTAATTTCATTCTTCTACAAGTGGTGATCCAGTTTTGCCAACAACACTTGCTGAAGTCTTTCTCTCATTGTGGTTTCTTGGCTGTCTTTTCTCCATTGTTGGTTTCTTGGCCCCCTTGTCAAATATGAGATGGCTGAAATTGTATGTGCTCAAGTTTGGATCTTCGGTTTTGTTCCATTGGCAACAGGTCTGTTTTGTGCCAGTACCAGGCTGTTTTTTATGAAATAGCCGTAATATAGTTTAAAATCTGGTATAGAGATCCCTCCTGTGTAGCTCTTTTTACTCAGGATTGATTTGGCTATTTCGGGTCCTTTGTTTCTCCAAATGAATTTAAGAGAACTTTTGTTTCCAAGCTGAGAAGAAACTCTGGGGATTTTGATTGGGATTGCATTAAAATCTATACAAGAGTTTTGGTAAAATGGACATTTTTACAATGTTTAATTGTTCCCAATCCATGAGCATGGGAGGTTTTTCCATCTTCTAGGTCTTCTTCAATTTCTTTCTTTAAGGGTTTAAAATTTTTGCTTGTAGAGGTCTTTGGTGCTTGGTTAGGTTTGTTCTAGGTATCTTATTGTTTTGAGGCTATGTGAGTGGGAGTCTTTCTTTTTTGAATTCTTTCTCCAGTTTGCTTGATCTGGTGTAAAAGAAAGGCCCATTGATTTTCTAAGGTTAATTTTGTATCCCTGCCACTTGCTGAAGCTGTAATCGTTTTCTAGGAGTTTTCTGGTGAGTTTTTTGCATCCGTTAAGTAAACAATCATATCATCAGCAAATGAGGGATGTTTGACTTCCTCTTTTCCAATTAGTACTCCTTTAATATCCTTTTCTTGCCTTATTGCTCTAGCAAGGTGTTTCACAGCACTATATGAAGAGGAGTGGTGATAGGGGCAGCCTGTGCCGAGGTCCTA